>JABFPT010000058.1:0-13538 GCA_022817245.1 Nixonia krombeini | reverse complement strand
ATCGATGTTGTTACAAGAGGAATCTTAAAAAGAATAGTTAAATCCAGTATAATAATTCGCAATCCATATTATACAGAACGTATCGGTACCCGTACAGAAATTGAAATAAGGGTTTTCATCAAAACGCCTCACAAACATGGATGTTAACTGGGTTCCACGATAAAGCGCTAATCAAGAAAATAACATTTTCGCCTTCCTACTTTATTAAAGTTAAATATAATCCGAAAAACGTTTGATTCTAATCAAGTTCTAAAATGTTTCGTTAATTAATGTTGGTATGGCTAGATGACAACACAACGAGAAGAACTTACATGTCGCGCTAGTCACGGATCAGATTTTATATATCGCGGATCAGACCTATAGTTTCGTGCTTTTATCAAAATAGAAGTATAATTATTATTCATCCCAATCAACATTCTAATAAGGCCTAATTTCATTACTCACTTAGGATCGCATACGTAAATTCTTTAAATACCTCGTCTTCAGAAGTTACGCTTGTGTTTTCACCACTAACACTTTCTGAGCTGGAAACATCTTTTGAGTTCGGACAACTCGTTTCATTGCACGTACAGGACTCATTAATTTCGCAGTTTTTGTGCAAAGTTTTATTTTCAACTCTCTCCGAGGATTGAAATTCCGAGCAATCTTCATCAAGGCAGGAAGAACAAGAAGAATTGTCGCAAGACTCAGGTGTTGATGCACTAGAACTATCGCTTGATGCATTGCCCTTGATCACATCGTTCGAACAACTGTCGGAAATGTCACAGGATTCGTAATTTCCGCTTTCTTCATTGCTACTTCCGTTCGAATCATCAATCGATGAATCGAATGAGGTTTTCTTGCAATATTTACTTGTTGAGTCGTTAAATAATGTAGACATTTTACTGATATCATCCGCGACTCCCAGAGATTGACTCATAGAACTAAGTTTAGGACCAACTTTAATTTCCACTCGTTTCTTGGGAAAAACCCCGTCATACTTCCATTCGTGTACATCCTTTGTGACAACCGGACCAACACTACACTGAATGTTTTTAAAAATCTGAACTATACCATTTTCCTCGTTGCTCGTACTCGTGGAGTTGACCCGGCTGGTTCGGACATTTTCGTTAATACCGCCCATGACAACTGCTTCGTTAGATTCTGTTTCTTTTTCGTTACTATTAGCATGATCATCTGAAGTAAGTTCAGCGTGCTCAAAAGAGATCGCGTATTCCTTGATAACAAGGCGGTTGGGTGGCGTAGCATATTTGTCTTCTTTAATGGTCGTGATCTCGACCCAGCAAATTTGAACATCCTCATCAACATATACACTAGTGGTTTTAATGGGATCGGGTTTTTCTGAGAAATGAATGTCTTCCTCAGCACTGAACCCTTTCACATACGAAATCAAACTTCCTTTTGAATTCACCTCAAGATTCATAGAATTTTCAGATTCTAGTGGCTCTAATGGTGTTGCAAACTTACTAACCAAATCCTCGCTAAAATTTTCAGTTCCCTCCAACGAAATATCTGACTCTTTCAATTTCTGATCCTCGTGATCAGTAGTCTTATCAACTTTTTGCGAATCGATTAACAAACTTATTCCTCGTTTTACACGGTTCTCCAAATTTGAAGGTTTTTCATCATAAACCTACATAATATTTATTGATAATAAACAATTGTGATTTTAACTCCTTTACTCTATAGATATATGTTAAAATACCTTTACATCAACGTTCGGGTATATTCTGTAGGAGATGCAATGTACAATGTTGATAGACAGGAAAGCCTAAGGAAATAAATAAAGTTTCGATTTTACTCGCTTAAAATAATCAATTAACTATAGTACATATGGATATGTTCAAAGAGGTAAGTGGACGTTACATGCGTAAAATGAGAAAATTAGGTGACGTCAAAAGATAAAGAAAAAGAATAATAACTGTCGTATTGAATGAGAATGTGTTTTCAACTGAGTCTAGATATAACCGAGCATTACGTTCTACGTTCCACATTTGATCCAAACTGTAGGTCAAGGCGAGATGAGTGGTACGAAGAAGCAAATAAATAATAATAGCTACAATTCCATTATTTTATGTAAGTTTTCTATTAATTATTTAAATTGACAAAAACTGGTGGTGGAAGATTATCCATAAAAAGTATTATTGCAGAAGTAAAATCTGGATATAACGGATTATTATCGAAATGAGATTACTCCATCGTTAATACAAAACAATAATTCTTAAAAGATTCTTACCATAATAATAAATATGCGGTACATTGTTGCTGGATTAATAGAGCGAAATTAAAACGCGCCGATTACACTTGGAGGATTACACTTGGAGCGAGTTATTTTGTACGTCCTTTTTGCATACGGTGTGACAATTGGCACCCGCGCGGAGAATTGTTCTTAAAATAAAAACCAGCACCGTCCGGATTCGGAGTATACCGACTAATTCGCAACACCCCCACGAATAATTGATTCGACATGCTCAAATCGAATCGATCAAGGAAATTGAAAATGGATTGCACCTAACTTTTTCGTTTATGACATTGGCCTTGTGTAATAAATTACTTGAAAACACAATATAAAGTAGTTTTATAATGCTGATATTTTTATTACATTAAGTAATGTATTAAATAATACTGAAACAATTCTTAGTTACTCAATTTTAATTGTCGTAGTTGCAGTTAATTAATAAGGATAGCTAGAATTATAACATTTAAATAAAGAGAATTAATTTTATTAAATTAATTAGTTTATTGAGGACTAAATTGTATTTCGTGTACGCGTGTGTACGCTACTCAGTTTAACAGTGTACCAATCTCCATCCAATCGACCTGAATTTGAGAGATTTGTTAAAATGGTCAGACAATGCGCACAGTAGTTTGAGTCAACTAATTATTCCAGCTTGATTCGAACAACCAAAGAAGAAACAATGTGTGTTATACTCGAAGGAATTTTAAAACGGAAAAGAATAAGTTTCGATAATTGCGTAAATGAACTTGGCAGGTATATCGAAATAAACAACCGATTGAAAGACCACAAATGAGAGAAAAGTGAAGTGACTCAGATACATTCTCGAAATCATTTAATCAACAAGCGTTAATTTATTTTCTGCCTCGCTTATCTGTGCATTGTTCAGTCACCGTCTCAAGAATTAAACAAACCACTTATCGTCGGCTAGAAATTGTTCATATTTGATAACAACATTTATTAACCTTGTATTTTCTTCATTCCATTTCGAAAAGTGCATTTGAAACGTTATACTGACATTTGATCAGGATGAAAATGAATAGCCGTCGTGTCATAGATAATTACTCGTATGCGGGAAGGTGTTGAAACGCAAAATATGATATGCAACAGAACATAACGTCAAATAGGGGCCATGAATGTTAACCGTGCAGCGGATTGCGGCAATCTTTTCTAAGACTGGGAACTCGGCTATGGCGCAATTTCGTCAATGTAATTATGCCTGCGTATTGCAGACACACGATTTGCTGAGCTCTAGCGGAAATTTGGTATTATAGCACGACAAATATCGAAAGTATTACATACCGAAATATTATAGATAATAAATTACAGGCATTTAGCTGAAAATGATACTCATTTACATATTATCACATAGAATAATGTTAAATGTATTCATTAGTTTAAGCTTAAATAGATAAATATTCTTAATGCTGTATTGCAAAATTAGCTGTGAGTATTATTTAATAAATACGAACGTGTTTGTGTATTGCCTGTAACACACACTTATTTATAAAAGATAGAGAAAACGTACAAAACGGAGGAAAATATTGACAAACATTTAATCAGTATTTGATTCTAAATGGCCTTCTTGAAGATAGTACGGTCGATGAAATGCAACAACGTGTATAGTGGAGCATTATTAACGTCGTAAATGTAAATATACTCTATACGTTACAAAGCTTGATATTATCCCAACACTCATTGAATCGTAAAAGAGTGTTGCAGATTGGATTAAATGAATTGTTATTTAAATGGAAAAACGTTACACAACATTTCCTATCTTTCTTATGAAATATATATAATTTAATAAATAAATTTGTAAACTTTCATAAAATTTATTAAAATTAATAGAATTGTTAAACAGAGTCATTAAACAAATCATTACAAGAATGTCAAAGAAATCTTAATGGATCGAAATTCTCCTGAATTACGTCCGTATAACTTTTTATTGCTGCACATTTCGAGAAGAATGCGCACTTCTTAAAAATACTTTGCTCTATTGCTTAAAGAGTACACGTATATGGCCTTCGACTGACGAGTTAAACTACTCTTGGTCAATATTGCAGTGAAAGGCGAATTTGTCGTCTTCGCGAATTTTCATAGAGTAGCAGTTCAGTTTCGGTGGTCCCGTTAGAAGGGCTTATTCGCCTTTCAACCGAATTCGCGTAACCTTTCTCGCCGTTCCGATTCAGAATTCAAAAGGCAATGTCAATGAAAAAAAGATTTTATCCAGTCACGTTGTACTAAAGTTGAGAAGTCATAATTCGATCGCATGTTATCAATCGATGATAAGGGCTGATTTCTTAGGCAAATAAAGAAAGTAACGGATAAACAGTCATAATCTATATAATGTCGTTTTGTCGGTGCTAACGTGAAATGTAAAAAGTGACACTGCCAAAGAAAAGTGCGAACGGTGCTCCATTAATTTAATAAGAAAACACGCAGTCAACATAACACAATTAAATAAATGTGTAATTATCAATTATGTTTATTTCGAAGTTTCTTTTTTTTAGCTTTAAGTACATTTAGAGAGTATTTATTTTAATATTATTTGCATTATTATTATAATTTTTGCTCGACATAGATTCATTATATTATTGCTATAATTAATATATTGAACAATGTTTCTATTCCATTAAGAGGTGAAAAGGTTAGCTAAACGAGAGATAATACAACGAGTGCGCAATAAATAATAGAAATTAATGAAATGCCATGATTCTAAGCTATTGTTTAGATTCTTGATTAAACTAGAGTTTCACTGATTAATTAATCTCTTTCAGTCATTGCATATTTATTACAAACGAGATATTTCTGTACGCAACTTTGTTCAATCCATACCAATTCGTTCAACGGTTTGACAAAAAACCAAATACGCACATGTCAATATGATTATGCTCGCTAAGTTCTTTGTGTAAGATAAACTGACAGAAGAAAACACAAAGATAAATATATGCAGAGATAGCCGAATATAACTGAAAAACAAAATGTGGTTACTCGTGTTATGCTGCGCCTTTCTATTCATTGTAAAATTTATGCTCGATAAAAGGCGAGATGAGAAAAAGTTTCCACCAGGTAAGCTGTAATGAAATTAATAAAGATCTATTATTTTAATGAAATAAGTCTCCAGTATCATCTCAGAAGTTTATCATATACTTTTATGATGAATTAAAAATAATAATTGTTTTGCAAGTTCAGTTCATAAAATACAATAAAAATTTACAATTGAGAAGTAATATTTAATTAAATATATAAATGTGTACAGGGAAATATTTTTATAAATATCAAATTAAAAATTATTCAACCGAATTATACGGTATCAATGATATTACAAGAAAACGTAGGTCTAAAACTGGATACATGAAAATGAAAATGAAACTGAATACAGCTTTTTGTAAGTGTAAACGACCCTCACGGGAGTTATAAAAGATAAATTTGACGGTCGCCAGGACCTCCTGGACTGCCCATAATTGGCAACTTTCTTGATCTCAAGCGGATGGTCAAGGAAACCAAGTTCTATTGTCGCACCTGGCTGAAGTTAGCGGACATGTACGGGTCCGTGGTGGGCCTGCGAATGGGCTTATCGAACCCGTTAATCATCGTGTCTGGCCGGGAAGGAGTGACGAAAATGCTATCGCGACGTGAATTTGATGGAAGACCGGATGGCTTCCTGGTTAGACATAGGACACTCGGCGAACGCCGCGGTATCGTTTTTACAGATGGTCAAGTTTGGATCGATCAACGAAGGTCACTACATGATTATTGTATCAAAGCTTGTGAATCAATTGTATTCCTTATTCTGACGTTTTGTTGAAATTTTTTCTACTTCTGGTTCAAAAACAATTATTAACACACATTATCTGAAAAATATTTAAAAGTGTATATATATTTTTGTAAACAAAATGATAATGGCTGATTAATTAATTATTATCTTTATAAATCATTACTTTCCTAGATAGGAGTTTGAAATGTAATTAACTTTGATACAAAGTAACTTTCATTCTACTTTATTTCAATTCATGCACACTCGAATGTGTGTTCGAGTTTCATTTCTGTCGTCCCTCTTTTTCTGTCATTCAACTAGTAACAAAACAGGGATATAATTACAATCATACCTCAGTACACTCCGTCCAAATAATCAACCGTTTTCATCTAGCTAGGTTGAGACAATGTGAGATCACTATACAGTAATTATTTGCTTCCGGCAGATTCCTTTTAAAGAGCTTGAAAGACGTCGGTTTCGGGAAGCGGGCAATGGAAGCGATGATATTGGAAGATGGGATCGCGTTGACAAAAGTCATCGAAAAAGAAGCAAAGAAAGGCGTAATAGACAATTTTTGCGACCTTACGGGTACCGCTGTACTTAACACATTATGGAGACTTACAGCGGGTTTTAGGTGACCAACTTATCCTTTAACTAACACGTAAAAGTCTTTTATCGAAACTGATCTCATTTCCATGAAATTTTCGTATATACGTAAATACAAATATTTTTATAAGTCAGCAATAAGTTTCAATCAATAAACAGAACTTCTTGGATTTCCAGATTTGAACTAGACAATGATGATCCAAAATTCGATGAAATGATACAACTGACGAAAGAGTGTATTCGAGAAAACAGCGTAGCGTGTGACGGCCTGTTGCATCATTTTCCACTTTTGAGATTCATTCTTCCAGGTTATCTGGGTTTCACTGCTCACAACAACAGAATCATGAGAATGTGGTCGTACTTTCGGGTAAAGTGGTTCTTAATTAATCGTAATCAGTTAAGATCTAAACTTATCAATGGTAACCCGTAGCGTAAATAGTGAATAAATAGGATCTTTATTTCTAATTAATAATAAATAACCTTCTAAAGAAATGCTGCCTCAAGTAGACTTACATTTTACCGCCTTATCGAGGATTTTATCAAGTGCAGTTGCGAATGTTTACATAGGCTCAAGACTGGTTAAGATTAATATACGACAGTATACACGTGATTAACACCTACTTACCAAAAAGTAAATTTACTTCTCCTTTATACCAGCAACGTCACTACAAATTACACATTTATAGTTTTTAATATTTACAATTTTTAATTACATAATTAAACTATTTACATTATTATATTATTTTCCCAAAATTATATCATCCGTTGTTCCAAAAATTGCACAATTATGCAGGAAGAGGTGATGAAGCACAAGATGACTAGGAAAAAGGGCGAAGAACGTGATTTAATCGATTTATATCTCGAAGAAGTCGAGTTACGTGAACGCGACCCCTCTTCTACTTTCGATGGTAATTGCCACACAACCATTAATTAATGTAATAACTGATAATAGCTGAGTGACTATCTACAGCATTCATTATATAATGAAAACGTATATAAATACATTGCAATTGATAGTTTTTGTTTAGCTATAAGTAAGTGACAATAACAGTGACATAAAAAAAGAGGATTAATTCTCCCTGGTTCACAGAAGCACAGCTCATTGCGTTGTTGAAGGATCTGTTCGCCGCTGGTCTTGAAACAACCAGCAATAGCATTGGTTTCGTTATTGCTTATTTGGTGAGCAGGCAGGATGTACAGAAAAAACTTCATGCGGAAATAGACAAAGTTCTTGGGAAGAATGATTGGCCGACTACGGAAATGAGAAATAAGTAATTATAAAATTAAAAAATGTCTCTTAAAGAAGGAAGTAAATTTCCTGAACAGTTTTTGCAATTAAATGAATGAAGTCATCTCAAAAATACATTATAATGAAGAAATTATTAATCAATACGCAAAATAATAAATTAATTAATAATCGTTGTACATTATAATACAGCAACAATATAATCCGAGTTCTTTACCAATTATATTAGATTGCCATATTTGAATGCAACGCTTACCGAAGTTTCAAGAATGGCCAACGTCGGACCAACTTCCATACCACACCGAGCAATGGAAGACACTACGTTTATGGGTTACGAAATAAAAAAAGGTTATATCATGTTAGCGAATCTTATGAGTGTTCACATGGACCGCGATCATTGGGGTGACCCAGAAAACTTTCGCCCCGAAAGATTTATCGACGAAAAAGGACAATTTTTCGAAGATTCGTGGATGATGGCTTTTGGATCAGGTAAAAAAAAACATTCTGATTGGTTAACACAACGCTTCAAAGTGACGACCAATACCTATTACAAGTTTTTAAATTATTTTCCCTTTAGAATTATTTAACATCATTTTTAGTTAATTAGATATAACAGAGTCATTATAACTAGATTACCGCAATTTCAGGACGCAGACGATGCATTGGGGAAAATTTGGCAAAACTGAATCTATTTACTATCATTGCCTGTCTCATAAAAAAGTTTCATTTTGAATTGTCACCTGGAAGCCCGAAGCCCAATTTGTTCGGTCGCGATGGGTTTACCATTGCACCACCCGAGTTTAGTTTGATAGTAAAACCGCGCTATTGAACAATCATGAACAGCATAAGGAATAATTTTCATGCGGTAGTCAAGACAATTATTTCAATTAATCCAAGAATGAACAAAAGTGTTCATGAATGTTTAAATATTATAACTAAAGAATAAAAAATTAATAGATAAATTGTTGAAGAAGTTTTACTGTACAAAAACCTTGACCTAAATAAATGTAATTAATAATTAGATTTCACGCACAGTTGAACGAAACGTTTGTATTAGTTGTTGCTGTTTATATGGTTATATAATTAAATAATGATGAAGAGAACAACCACATGATTATTATTGATAATTTTTTTACTCAACGATACGACACGACACGAATATTTTGAAGTAAAGTTTGCCACTAACTGTGTAAATTAGATAGCTAACAGTTCAGAAAAGTATATAAACTGCTTCATTTCCTAATATAAAACTGTAACTAATATGTGAATATGGACTTATAAACTGTAATGGATACTCGTCAACCAAGTACTGTATAGACGACATCAATTTATTCACTATGATATTTAAAACATATGTTCAATGTCAACCATAAATTTTGCAAATATAATGTAATTATTCAGTAGTAAATGGATATTTTTTTATATTAATAAATACTATCGTGCATTCAGATATACCATAAATAACAAACTTCGGAGAATTCATAATCGAAGAATGCAAAAGCTGAATTTAACTTAATTAACTAGTACAGAGCGACTTGCGAAATAATAGTAGTTGTAATAGTTCTAATGTATGTTACGTTGTAATACGTACGCAATATGTTTTATAACGCATTCCTTTCATTTAAACAAATCACTGTCATATCGGTTGTGGTGAAAACACAAGATTCATGACGCGAGTGGTCAGAATCGAGAGTGAAAAGAAACCGATAATCGTTGTGTACGTCACAGTCAAAACCATTCCGTCTACCGTTGTGCAGTCCGGTAGTCTTTGTTTGCTCGCGCGTGTGCGTCGAAACATAGTCGAATTGTGCATTAAGGGTGGGAACTGCATTTGTATATTAAGGCAGAAATCGATTGCTCCTTCAGTACATATCGAAGACTTCATCAATACGTGTCGTGGTGCAAAAAGACTCTGGGATCGACAATGAGCACATCGTCGAACATGGAACGTCATACTTTGGAAGAAATTTTAGATAAACACTTACCGGAAAGTGAGCTGAACACGGCAAAGATACTTCTTTACGGACGTGCGCCTGAGTAAGACAATATTTTATTTTGAGATTTCTTTGCATTTTGAACTAGCTACCTTTTAGAAATTTACATAGTTCATTTGATTTTTTTTGATAAAAACAATGACAAAACTTCTTTCCTGGAACGCGTTTGTATCAAATGGAATTTTCTTCCCTGGAATGTACTGTTCCGTAAACATGGAATTTCATGAGATTTCTTATAGTATAATTAATAACTGTTGATTCCATGTTAGACCATTGAAACTACCACGATACGAGAAAAATGGCGATATTGAAGTAAAAGGATGGAAGCTTGGAAATGCTGTTCGGGAGCAGCTGCGGCCTCCCCGTGTCGTTAGGGTTGGAATGATCCAAAATTCGATCGCGGTGCCCACCTCGCGCCCTGTCCAGGAGCAAAGAGACGCTCTGCACCAGAAGATCGCTAGCTACATCGAACATGCCGTCGCCTGCAAAGTCAACATCCTCTGCCTTCAGGAAATATGGAGTAGGCATCTGACACACATTTCACGAATTTTTGTAGTAATCAAACATAATGAACTAATTTAACCATACAAAATGTTTCTTTTAGCAATGCCGTTTATCTTTTGCACAAGGGAGAAGTACCCCTGGTGCGAGTTTGCCGAAGACGCGGAAAACGGGCCAACCACAACGTTCTTGTCTAAGATAGCGCAGCAAAACAACATCGTGATCATTTCACCGATTCTGGAGCGGGATAACGTAAACGGCGATATACTGTGGAACACGGCTGTGGTGATCGACGTGGACGGAAAAGTGATTGGAAAACACCGAAAGAATCATATTCCGCGTATCTGTTACAACGAATCCGCATACTACGAATCCGGAAACCTCCGTCACCCCGTATTCGAAACATACTACGGTAAAATCGGAATTGTGGTTTGCTATGGTCGTTACCATCCTCTTAATTGGTTCATGGAAGGTATTAATGGTGCTGAGGTGAGTTCTGAACAATTTAAAATTTTTTTTCCATGTATCTGCGAATGATACCCTTAATGAGTTGTATTTAACTTAAAACATTGTGTTTATTAGTAGCGTACTATTTTCTAAATACAATATATTTGTTTGTAGATTGTTTTCTGCCCATCTGCAGCCATCAGCGACGTAGAGGAATCCCTGTGGGGAATTCAGGGTAGATGCGCTGCAGTGGCAAACAGTTATTACACGTGCAACATTAACCGCATTGGTACAGAAGAGCTGCCGAATGAGTTCACCTTGGGCGATGGTGTTCCGGCGCACAAGGATTTCGGACACTTCTTTGGCTCCAGTTATGTCGCCGCTCCGGATGGTACCCGAACTCCAGGCCTGGGTAGACACCGTGACGGTCTTCTGATAACGGAAATGGACTTGAATCTGTGTCGACAAGCTAAGGATCATTGGGGGCTTCGTGTAAGTGATTACTTGCGAGATTAATTGGATAGCAATTAAGTAATTATAACGATAATTTATCATGTACGACTAAAGATTATGAATTTATTTATGGAATACCACAGAATTGTTTTGACCACTTCCAGTTATTAAAGCAGCTTTTTCTGCATTCCAGATGACTCAAAGATTGGGCCATTATGCACATGAACTTCTCGAGGCGACCAAACCAGATTTCAAGCCTCAAGTTATAAGAAAATAATCTTCGGCTATAAAAATGTATCATTAAAAATTGAATTTATGTGTAAAAAGCGTTAGATTTAACAGAAATTGTTGTATTGACGTATGTATTAGCACAAGAATTTATCTCATCTATATATAGAAATTTGTTTCGACATCTCCGTTATCCTGCTTTATTATGTAAACGCATAATGTGATAAGAAACAAAAAGTGCACAACTTTCGTAACCGACAATCTTCAATCCTCTGCTTCGAGAATGTTTATCACTACACTTTTAATTATTAGTTTTTTATCGTTTCTTTCTATTTTGTTTATCTCTTTCAATCTATCGACATAGTTAACATTTTGTTAGAAAAGTTATCATAAAATCTGTTTCGGTAGTTATTAACAATTCTTACTTATATAAAAAAATATAAAAATAAAAAATCATAAAAGCATGTCAAATAAAGAACATTGTATTTGTTTAAAATAAAACGTATTATTTTGAAAATGAAAATTTTTTCTTATCTTTCTTATTTTGTTATTTTCAGCAAGTGGCACATCATCCTTCTTTAGTTATTTGCGATGCTGCAATGATTGCAATAAATGTCATTAGTACTGATAATTATTTATAATATATGTTTCATATATTATTGAAAGTTATATTGCACACTATACACTTTTATTTTAATATGACAGTCGCAATTTGAAAACGTATAAGTTAAAATGAATTATTATTCCTTAAGTTCGAAAATACTCTTTCATACGATTCGTATGTCGGATTTAATTCCACCGGATTACCGCTTATTACG
Source organism: Nixonia krombeini (assembly GCA_022817245.1). Classification (NCBI taxonomy): domain Eukaryota; kingdom Metazoa; phylum Arthropoda; class Insecta; order Hymenoptera; family Scelionidae; genus Nixonia; species Nixonia krombeini. Next base: position 1,252 of record JABFPT010000058.1, on the reverse strand, counting down.
ATCGTTTCGATGTCACCTAACTGCTATACAGTTCAAGCAAGTAAAAGACTTTGAAAATTCACTTGAAAGTCGCCAACTTTTTTCACAAAGAAATTCATGCGCTAACCGTGAGATGGAGCAAAGTAAACGAAAATGACAGTAAATATGCCAAGGGTTACAATATATTTAGTTTTATGGTACATGAAAGCTCTTTTCCAAAAGAATAGCATCTCTTAGATATTTTAAAAGTTTAAAAATAAAAACTACTCATTTGTCTTGAATATATTCCAAAGTCCACTTTTGCAAACTATGAATCAATTACTACAAATTTGACTTCCGATCGCTAAAGATGATAATCCGATGATCAATAATTCCAAGTACATCGCATGTTCACTGTATATAATATTTTAGTTGTGAGGCAAACTGTTGCAAAGAAAAAAAAAACAAGCAGAAACACTTTAAGATGATCACTCGATCATCTTAAAGTCATAAGCGAGTTTTTATAAAATGACCGACAACCGAAAACTTTATAATTATATGAAAACGTTTAATTTGATAACAAATTAGGTGAAACAAATTTCATTGGTAATTCGGCCTCATGCAAAAAGCATTTGCAAAGAACGAAGAAACGATTTATAAATGGAAGTAAGACATTTATGCCTACAAAATTACAATTTTTCTATTTTCGCTACGAATTTATTTATTGTACGGTAAAATAAGTGCATAGAATACAAAAGAGTAAAGAGCGAGAAGGTGGATCAGTGATAGTGGCCTACTATAGAACGAAAGGTGAAAGGTTATCATTAAATAACTCCAATAATGAAAGGATTAGACCACTGAAAATAATATAGACTTAACTGTAATTAATCGCATGTCATGCAAGTACTGATGAACTTAAGGGTTATCAAAGAGAAGAAAGATGTTTTTACCGCGCTTTGATACGTTGCTTCGCAATATCAGTTGACTCAGTGGGCCTATTACGATAAATAAAGCTATAACCATTGTGTTTTACTAACTTAATAACTTTGCGTATTCCGCAGATCATAAAAGCTGGTATTAGAACACGTCAGGTACAGGTGATCGCGAATTAACGTCCAAATCGCTGTATCTAACCGTTTAGGAGACATTTTATATTTTTATGTTTCTGCGCATATTTGTCTATATTCAGTTGCTTTAATTATCATTTTTGTTACTCAGAATCATCCGCTGAATTCCGTAGATCAAAACACCAGGTATAAAACAACGTCAGGGCCGGGAGAGCGGGAAGGAACGG
>JABFPT010000057.1:49373-71883 GCA_022817245.1 Nixonia krombeini | reverse complement strand
AATCACCCGTAATCGAATATACATTTCATGTCACAAATTTTTCCAATTTATGTGTACATTTCTACTTTCATGTGTACATGAAATAAATTGATACAGCATAGTGTATATTTATATTTGGTCATTATTACATTACTTCACGTACAAAGTTCTAAGGTTTTAATTTCATTTGAAAGAAACTGGTGTAACTGAAATTGAGCAGGTTTAATTGTTTTATAAGATTAAGAAATCTGGTTGAAGGGTGCACAAATGCAACAAAATCAGGCAAGTTTTGTGAAGTCATATAATGCTTTTTCCTCTTGAAGTAATAATCTTAGATTGGTCCGAATAAAAAGCAAAGTAAGTTTGTTTATCACAACTGTAAGATAGGCAGTGAAAACTTTCCAAAACAAGAAAGATTGATGCATTTACTGAACACAAAACATTACAACGGTAGTGACGACAATGCAAGTAAGGTGGTAAACGGGTGTTTTAAACACCAAACACATACGGACTACTCAGAATCTCTATTATAAAGAATAACATGAATGGATTTAAAATATGGTAATCTGTAAAATTTTGCATATTTTATACTGTACACACATACATATATATATTTTTTTATATATATAATATATGTATATACAATGTGAATTACTATTTGCGATATGTATGTGTACATATATGTATATATATATATTAATCAATTGCAATACAAAGTAGAATTTTAATTAACAAATTAACACATTTGCGTTTTTCCAAACGGCAAAACCTATGCTTTACATGTTCATTACATTTTTATAATTGACAATAAATTTAAGAATAACTTGAGGGAAATGCTTGAAGAAACGTGTAATTTGCAACTCGTTTGCAACTGTAAATAGAAATTAAGATCTAATCTGCAAAATTTGTTTGTAATCTTTTGTGGAAACATTTTGCAAGCGTAGTTTTTAAACGACCTTTCTAAAGAGTACATATACTTTTTTATATCACATTTATTACATTCTCATTAAAATTATGTTGTTACTACTATGCTTTTATAATATTTCCAATACTCTTAGCCATTTATTTATTCGTATAATGTACATTTTTTAATATTTAACAACAGTTCTTAACATATGCTAATAAAAATAATATATTTCTTAATCACTACTCACATTGTGTGGATCTATTTAAATATTTATGTTTACACTATAGTTTGCTCGCGCACTGTATTCTGCGTATACTTATGTTCATTTTATTTCAATTGTAGGCACTTGAATGTACAATTGCAAAAAAGCGATGACGCGTCCTAGATCCAAACACGTTACGCTTCAATTCTAGTATGTTAACTCGGTTGCTGTGCTAAGTTGTCGAATACAGATAGGATGTCAGTGACAGATTCATCGTTTTTATCTGTTTCATTACTACGGTATTATAAATAATTACAACTTGACAACTGTATAAGTAAGTAACATGCAAAATAAATTGAATTAGCGAAATTTTTCTTTTCGAAAGCAAAATCCAAGCGATATAAAATTTTTTTGTGTTTTCATATTGCATGTTCTTTATCAAACTCATACAAAGTTCAATATGAAATTGTAATGTGTAGTAGAGAAATACAATCGCAATACTAACATCTTCTTGTATGTATAAGACTTCTACAGCATTGTCGAAACGCATGATACAGAAGTCGTGAAAGTGCATCTATGTACGCGGTGCAGCTGGTTGACAGGGGCTACGACAATTCCCGTTTACTACCTGGTTTCAGGCTAGTCTGGTGAACGCGGGAGAGAAATTGCCATCCTTTCGTGAACGTGGACTCGTCGAGCAATCGGAGTACTCGTCCGGCCGAGCTAGCGGGCAGTTGTTCCCGCCGCAGTTTATCTTTCAAGACCGGTCTCTTGTGTGTCGTGCGTTACTAAAGTGTACTTTTCGGTTCCCGAGTGCCCTTCGATCTCGACACAAACCCTCGTCAACATCGTCGATAAACTTTAACTACGTTCGTTGGGATCGAAACACCATTGTTTCGTTGTCCTCACAGTATCATACAGTATAAACGCACATTTGAGAAATGTTCGAAAATTAGTACACGAGTACAGGTACGTGTTTTGAAAAATATATCGACTAACCATTAAATGAAAATTACGTATGATTTGTATAAACTACATATAATTTGAGCTTCAACGAGTCGAATGATATGAATCGAAATAAATTTCACTGTACCATACTAATTAATTATTCTCCTTTCTTTCCTTCTTTCCTCCTATCTTCCTTTCTTTCTCTTTTTATTTTTTCCAGGCCATTTTGATTGCATTACATCAATAACGAGAATAAATAATGTAATATAATAATAATAATATCAATAAGTAGATTCAAAGTTTGCTTACAATTTTCACTATTTGCGAGTAAAAAGTGTATGTACCATGTTGATTTATAAATCGGTTGATGGAATTCATATTACAAGTAAAATAAATGCAATCTCGGAAAGTTTAAAAACTGAGAAGCTTATCATTAAAAAATGCAGTAATGGTTAACATGCGTTTGTATGGCATTGTAAACTTTAATATTCATGAAAAAATTGCATGAAAAAGTAATATGTAATATGTAGAAAATAAAAACTGAAATACATTCGTTGCAGCACAACCGTGGAATAGAAGTCGATTGCGTTCTTGCGAAGAATAGGAAGAACAATAGTAAAATTAGCCAAAGCAAATAATTGCTTGTCGCGCGATGGTGCGAGCAAAGGTGCACCGTGTGGTTACAGTTTGCGGGATAACTCTTCATGAATAGCAAATTCTTTTCTTCGCTGCAGATCGATCACTGTGCTAAACGACGAGGTAAACAGTAAGTGAAAAAAGGCAAGGCGATGGACCCGCGCTCGTGTGTGCGACGCCGATAACGGGGAGATATTAACGGTGATTGTGGCAGTGTTCAACGATCGGGGAAATTACCTTTTCGACGTAAGTCACGGAAGAATGACCGTCACGATGGATCACAAACGCAAAACTTCTTGGGATTCGAAAGTGAGTTGCTTCTCTTACGAAAACTCTACTTAATCCACACTTCTTTATTCACAGCATATTCGGCTTGATTAAGAGTATACGTATTAGAAGAGTGTTACAGTCCCACTAAGACAGAATTAAAAATGTCATCAAATTAGATTAATACAAATGATAAAGCGTTATTTTGTAATATTTTGTAAAATAAAAGTAATACAATTGCTTTTGCCCCAAACACTCAGACAACCACATACTGAAACTGAATTTACTTTCAATCAAACTTTTCAATTTTCTTATCAGTATTATATGTACTCCTCGCTCTAACAGTGTCAATTTTCAACCCTAATTTTCACTTCATATCATTTTTAATTAAATCATCAATTTACGTTTAAATTGATTGTTTTCCTTATAATAGAATCACGTTCTTACAGCTAATCTTGGTTACTTGGTTGTTATTATCAGAAGATTAACTTTCTCTTCAATTTATGAAATTTAAATAACATTCCAATTACCCGCAGTGGTAGTTGCTGCATTATATTTTGTATCTTCACTGACTGATAGAGAAGTTCCAATCATTCTGTTCACAAATTTTCTTTCATTCAATTTTATTCCATTTTACTCTATTATTATTTCTATATTAACTGAAATATACCAGTTACGATAACTATAAGATACTGTTATACGGAAAATACTAAAATATATGGTTGTCTCTACTCTCTAACTTCTTTTCTCTTTCCCACAAATACATTTGACAATTGATATTACGATTCACTCGTACATTAATTGAACTTTTATAGTTGTTGTAACTAAATGTTTTCCAATTACTATTTCTGGTTGTCTCAACAGGCGTATATTTCCCTCACTTCGTGCGCGTGGAAAAGTGGGTCATGTTTGTAAGGTCACAGTAACAGGATTATTAGAAGAAATCTGAATCTCAAATTTCTATTACACTTAAGAATATGTACATTAATGAAATATACAGTATCATATATATGAATATACATGTCTATAAATTGAACCAAATTGAAATGTCGAAGAGTACATTGAGAAAAGAATATACATACAATATAGGCTCAAAAGTTTAAAAGTTTTTTCCATTGGAAAAATACTTTGTTCACGTCTTACTACACATAATCTGAATATATATGAAAATTATTACACTACAACTGTACCTTTTCAATAGAAAACTTGTTGAATTGTTGAATAATGCTTGACTTGAAACATTACTTGTTGTGTTAACTCAATGAAACTGGATTTCACCTGCATCATTTCTGTTGTACCAGTTTTTACAAGAAGTTTCATGTGTTCTCTTCTCGGATACACAAGCTAACGGCATTGCAAGAAAAGTACTTTTATTTTCTTAAACAGAAACTGCCCAATACATTTTCGTAACTTGTTGCGAATCATACAGTGAATGATATAATTACAGCAGTAATTATAAATAAAAATAATATACTTCATCAGACCGGTGGAATGAATAGAAATTTTTACACTTCGATTCTGTTAATGTGGACGTGGCGGTTTTTCTACGTTTTCATTAACACAATTATCATTGCAACATTTAACAAGGCATACCTCCTGCACCTTTTTGATCACATTTCACCGTATTAAATTCACGCGATTTTCAGTATCCTCCTTTTCCAGCTTCTTTCTACGAAATCATTTCCACATGTGATCGTTTCTCTGCATGTAAAATTTAAGTCTCGATCATTAAATGTTGGCTCAACGAGGCATCGCAATACTAAATAGTAGGTCGTAATTACCTACTATTAATTACAGCTTCAAAACAGACGTTCATTAATAATCATCAATAAAACAACTTATATCAAATTATTGATTTAGAACATTGTCACATTTAAAGAGTGGATTCGACTTTTCAAATCTGATGAATTTATCTTATCTAATCTATCGTTTTTGTAGTATAGACACGTTTCTAGAAATTAGAACATCTGTGAAATTGCAATTTAATAAACTCTTAGATTAGATTCAGAATCGGTTTGAATATCAAAAGGCGAAACAATTACATACGCTTGCCAAACATCACACCTGTATTCAAGTAGATACAATAGGAAATAGTTCTTCGAACCCTTGGTACCGAAGTAACGCCCAATCGAAGATATATTTGGCTCCGGACTTGCTGCTGAAACTTTTAAATTAATACTGCGTTCAGTGTGTCGAGGTAGCTGATAGGTAGTACTATCCTCTTTAGTACTACTGATACTAGTACATTTTTTTATACCAAATAAATAATATTTCTAGAGACAGCGTCAGATAGGTATTAAAAATCTCTCAAAGATTTTTAAAACTTATAATTAATTTTTCCAATTTAAACACCTTTTGGGATTGTATACATTAGCATGACATGAATTTCAGTGAAGTAAAATTATTAGATATATCTCCAAGGCGCAGCACATTCGCATGTAAGAAACCTCTTTACCTGCAACTTTTTTCCGATTAGTCCTAATTGATGTAATTATAGTGAACTACAATCAAGTTTGCGTTTACATTTACCATTACTGTCGTTTAAAGTAAACATTCATTTTACAATGAAAATTGTCGATTTTTCTTTCCGTGACAAAAATATTGCTAAAGTGAAAAATTCAAGTTATTTGCTGTGTTTTAATACAAACAATTACATTATGAAATAACAGTTTTAATTGTAAATATACTTAAAAGTTTTTACAATCTAAATTTACATTTATGTAACCAAATCATTTAAATTGTTTGTGTAAAAAGGTAACTTTAATATTCAAATTTTCGTAAATAATTAATTAACTCAAAATTTAACTGTTGCGTTTCCCTCGACATATTTGTTCTTTTAATAAATAATTTTGATCAGAGTACTATCTACCATTAAGAAAACATTTACTACTCTAACGCATAGACCCTCGCACGCATAGAACAAGTATAAATCTTTCAGTCTTCCGTGAAAGACTAAATCTAGCAACAAAGTCCGAGGGAAAAGTAAACCAGTTATTTGTCATCTGCGATTGTGTCAGTTACAAACAAGTGAAATTAATTAATAGCAGATTGCAGGTCCTTTCCAGGGCCTTATCATCAGTCTGCTTTTATCTGAGACAGGCGTCTTTATAGACATATTTTTTGGTGTGTAGAAAGCCTTAAATGAGTCACTCCTGTTTGAAAATTTACATACGTTAGAATTCATTGTATCCGAACAAGGGCAACTACATCTTACGAACTGTTTAAGGGTAAATAAGACTGATGCATAACAACGAGTTCACATTAGAGAGTAACCACGAATTATCCAACATTAACTTTCTCAGCCTCGTTCGGTATTTACATTCGGCATCTTCTAAGTCAAATGTAACGTTAAGCCGTATAATATTAACGGCTTCAGCGATCTTCGGTGAAAGTGAACTGCGTATGCGGACCGCGGGAGCGTAATCGACTTCGTTTCCTCCTCGTCCTTCGACGAGCCTGTTACTGCGAAAGGTCGCAGGAGGCCATTGCATATGGGCAACTGTCTGTTTAGTGTTTGATTAACGCTCGCCGAAGACGATCCCACCTTTGTAAAATAGTCGACAACTCATGAACTGCATGAATACATTTTAACATCCATTTCATCAATTTTATCGCATTTATCCATTTTAATGAATCGGTCACGTTTAGAAAAAAATCGTTAGAAAAAAGCGGGACTGATATTAGATCGACAGTCTGTACAAACGTGTAATAAAATTACATAGCTCGGCCGTCGTTTGTACTGTAACACAACTTGTGGTCTTTGTGCCCCGATTAGCGTCACTCCGAACGTTAAGCACAGACGAATGCATTGGGAAACTGCGGTCACCATGGGCATTTTTTATTTCTTTCTTAGCTTGTCACGATCTTGCATTTTCCAGTTTCGTAGTTCACCAACCTCGCATAAATTGAAATTGGAAATGTTCTTTAATCATCGTGTAAGATGTCGTTCACAAGAATATCTACAGTACGGAAAAGTAAAATCATAATATATTCAGGTCAACCTCAACCACATAACATGCCATTTTTTGACACGTGCAAAATAAAAGCAAGTCACGCAGTAACATTATTAATATTTACTTAATAGTAAATATGGTCGATAAAAAAATAAAGCGCATGTGTACGTTATGAAGCATATTCAGTCTTCATGACTGAAAGAAAGGATAATACCGTAAGAAGATCGTGATTGTTTGTGGACAGTGGCAGAAAGTACATCCAGCATAAGCAATTACGCGTTGTGTAACACGGTTACATAATATTTCAATTCAGTTCAATTATCGTTGACTTTTCGTTGTTTCTTCACCCTGAATTTACGTTATTTCGTCTTTAGCATGCGCTTCACTTCACACGCGACATTTCGATTCCAGAAATAAAAGTTGTCGCAAAATATTACATTTTGAACAAACTTCTCGCGAAGATAGGCAGAAAAAAACGAGGATGAGTATTGACAAGATAAGAAGAATGGAATGCAAAAATGTTGACGGGAATGCAAGGGCGAGCGGTAAACCGAGCGGTAAACCGTGCGCGAAATCCTCGGATGTCCTTCGGAAGGCAAGCAGCAGGACGAGTGTCCTTGCTCTCAACTGCTCGTCCGTGTAGCGGAGCAGTCAGTGTGCGAGAGAGCCTACGCAGCTGTTATCCAACGGGGATATGTAGGTTGACCAGAATAGCATTTCTCGGTGCGTTAGGTAGGTGAGTTGGGTCGGTGGGTTTGGTCGACGGGTCTGCTGATACATCGACGACGATACCGTTACACCGGTCGGCAGTTCCAATACAAGCGGAGCGCGTACGGCATTCAAAGGAAAGAACTCGTAAAATGGGCGCGACCCGATGCCACCGACTCACACCGTGCTTCTACGTTTGACATTCCGTGCCACGTTGACATATCCCATTGTTCTTCAACAGCCTCGACGCTCGAACGGCGGGTGATCATTTCGGCACTGATGGCAGAGGCCTGCGCTCACCTTTAGCAATTACCGAACGGATTGTTCGGCGAGCGAAACGAGCGTACAATTCGTAGCGAGTGGTATGGCTCATGTCTGAATTCCAGATCTTTTGGAAAGGAGAGTTGTGCCTAAAGTAACGGTGGAGAACGATTAGCAAAACATGCAGATAGGCATACCGCCTTATATATAAAGCCTATATAAAACGTGTTTTTGAGTAAAATGCTTGTAGTGTACATCAGACGAGTATTAATGCTTGTCAAGTTTGAATTTTTAAGTAACTGAAAGAACGTAAAACGTCATTTTCCAAAATAATCACTAAAATTTAGTTTCAGAATATCTGACAAATAAAAATTACTGCCAGATTACGTTAATTTTATTCAAATGCTTTTCTGTACTCACTGCGTAACGATAAATAAGCGGAAGCAAACTTCTCGTCAAGTATAGTCTTTTTTTAAGCATTCCAAACGTTGCTTGTGAATATCAATTGAAATTTTAGAAAAGTTAATAATGGTAAGTGGTAATGTAGTTTTTCTTTCTACATGTAATTGTAAAATTATATTCCATGTTTATTACTTACTTTAAGTGTTAAGTATTGTAAGTTCAGTACTTAATGATTTTTTTTGACATTCAGCTGCTCTGTTGCGCTCCATTTTTTGTCCCTATAACTTCATCGTGATCATTTCTTCATCTTGGAAAGCAGAAGAAATAGTGAAGATCTATCAGGCATGAGGATAATCAATAATGCATGGAAAACAACTGTCATGTTTTTCAAAAAACTATTACTCTGTGAAAACTATTACTCTGTGAAGGAAATTTGCCGTTTAATATTAACACGTTTATCAATGTGCCACATCTCTCTACGTTTTCTTCTCGTATCCTCCGCGTTTCGCTTTAGAATCTCATTTCAAAAATAATCAGGTGGAGCGAATTCTTTGTGAATAAATATATACTGCGTACACAGAGAAATGTGAAATAGCATGAATTTGTAATTCTTCATAACTAGACTCTGCCACAGAGATGACTTCTACATTTTTCGAGGGCATATCCATAAATCTAACTTTCATTACCAGTGATGACTTCAGAAATAAAAACTAGGCCATCCTCATGCTGTTTCTAAAGTTTTCTGCGGACTTTCATACGATGCCACTTCTGCATGTCATTCAACAATTGTTGCATGAACTTTACCGCAAGCTCTCTTGTGTTCAATTCTTCACAGAAAATTTGCTGACACGCGCCATTTGACGATGAAACAACGTTGTGAAAATTGTAAATGGTATACTAACGAATTTTCACAACCGCAATTCGTACATTAATGTTATAAACTATTAACATCAATTAAATGCTTTTAATCGGTAATGTATTTATGTCTCTTAGCATGTTCCCCAAGGTGAAATAAAAAATAAGAAATAAATAAGGTATTTTCTTACATAGGCCATTGAAAAATCAGCTCGAGAGCCTGTAGAAACCATTGCAAACTCATTTATCACAAGTGGATACATTCGTATGCTATTTTAACGATGTTATATGTCAATGTAAACAGCGACTTCTTTCAAGGATGCGTAGGTACGTTAGGCAGTAAGTAGAATTTCTCCGCTTCCAAAATGAGTGTCTTAATTTCGTCCTTTCTTTTTACACTTATGCTAACCGCTGCAACGTTTCTTGAAACAAATACGTCAGTGTTACGGTGAATAATGCCCATATGCAAATTCAATTGATTTCTGTTATACTTCTATATCATTTAATCGTTCGTTAATTTGAATGAATTCAACACGTGGGTTTTTTGTTCTTCAGAGTAAACAATACCAAACTCCTTGTAACTGTTTAAAATCAAGAAATACAAAAGAAAGCTTTTTTACATTATCAAAGTTTTAACTTTGTTTGAAGAGTGCTTAAAGGGTGTAATTTCTAATTGTCGTTTGGCTTATACGATTGTTTTAACATTATATTAGCATATTAAAACATGACGACAACATCAAATGTATGTGAGTAGTACACCAAAATGAACGACAAAGAAATTATTTATTTCAATTTGGCAATGTGCTCAAGGTTTTCATCATTGGAAGATTTTATTAGATTTATTATTAACAATTTCACAAAATAAATCAAATTTAACCTATCTACTCTTTTCGAAACAAAAGTGCTGCCTTCAATCGCCTCTATTAAAATTCCGACGCTTTCAACCTACTTTTCCCGACTAATTTCAGCAAGGATATTAATTGAAAGTCCATGGAATTATGAACGTCATTAAAGCGAAAAATGTTTGAGCAGAATTACTTGATGGGCAAAGACTCGATTCCAGTTGCACCGGTCGAGAAATCCGTGGCGTCGATACGAGTATTCGAGGAGACGAGTTCCGGAACCACGGTCCGTCGGTCCGGCAAAAGCAGCAGTCTCTCGACACTTCCGTGACGACAGAGTCAACGGCCGTGACCTTTCAACGCGCGATTGCATCTTAGCCCGTGCCCGGTGAGACGTCGTCTAATTGCTTTTCCCTATCTCGCGCACTCCGTTGACATTGAATTCCACTTTCCAATCTGGTGCCCTCGGCTTATCCTTACTGGCAAAAAGTTGTACCACCGAATAGTCGTCATCCATCCCCTTATTCCTGCCAAGCTCTTAATCTCATTCCATTTCAGTGTTTCCATTTCAATACACTTCACAGACAAATAATAAATATACCAGTGAGATACCAATAGAGCCTCAAAATTGTGATGTCAATGGAGAAATAACTCTTGATAACCGACTAATTATTAATCTGTTGGCTCTATTTTTCGTTAATCACTTTGCACCTTTCGTATTCCACTAATGGGAAAAAAGTTTCGTAAATTAGGGAAAATCTACATGGCATCTCAACACGGAAGGCGAAGGAGAGACTTTCTATTACAACTTCTATTTCCTTTTATCTCACTACAAATCAGTTGACAAGCATTTCCACGTATGCAATGTTACACGTATAAAGTGCGATTCTTACATCAGCACTTATGTAAATTCTAAACTTGCACAGCTACCGCTGCCGCTACTGCCGCTGAATTATGTACATGTTTTAATAAGTAAAGGAATAAGTGCACTGAACTACTCGCCCTTTGTTTAATCCATATGCATTCCAAGTTTGCCAGATTGATATTCCACAAAAGTAACAGCAAACCTTACAAAATTAAATTAAATGTCTTTGAAAAATGGAAATTTGTTGTGAAAGAAGAACATAACAAATTGTGTAATATCACAAAAAGACCAGCTGTTGAACTGTCTTACTTCGAGGTTCTGTGCCCCAATTTCTGTCATATGCAACGTATTGTTATTTTTATTTCAAACATATTTCATAAATATTGGCAACAATAAAAAACAAGATTCGTTTGGTCACCTGTTGAATTCGCGATACATCAAGAAGTTCAAGAGCGTTGTTTGCAGGAACGTTTGCAGGAAAGATCATTTTGCACGATTGGTACTGACAGGAAATGCCAAACGTGATTCTTCTACGGATTTTCTATCGCGCAACGGGAACATTTTATGCAGGTGATGTAGGAATTGTAGAAAAATGGTTAGGTTAGGTTAGGTTAGGTTCACCGAGATTAACAAGCCTTCATAAATAATTGATGAATGTTAATTTTAGCAATGTTTACCGGCATAATTATTTAAGACATTTTATTACATAAGCATATACATACAAATATTGGAATAAGACAGTGCTCACATTCGAAACAGTCAGCTTCTTAACATACATTATTAACATAAACGTTTCATTTAATAAAACCAATTTCCAATTACTTCAAGAAAAGAAATTATTAAAGCAATTGCATGGTAGCTAAACGCAAGACGGTGCTTCTTTCTTTTTTATTTAATTATGTATAGTGCATGTCCATTAAAACGATCGGTCAATTTTTACATTCTCTTGTGCGTAAAATGCACTTGACTTATCCTGTACTGTAATCAAATTGAAAAGCAGCATCAACCCAAAACTATAATTTCCAAATGAAATGTCTTTGCACGAAACGTGAAAGAAGTTAGTCGCGGTAAGAGGAACCCCTTTATCGTCCATATCGACGACAATTCCTCAAAGGAGAGTAACGTTGTAATCAATCATAATCAACAAAGTACGTGAAGCAATAATATAAAGTGAAACGCCGCGATGTAATCGCGTGGGTTCATCTTCCGTAATATGCGCAATGAGCTTGAGAACGAGTAATTCGCATTCTTCCCATCGCCCTTCGTATCGGGTGCGCTCGCCTTGTTTTACGACGTCGCTTCACGCACATGCACACACACCTTCACGCTTCTGCAAAAGTGCGAATTCGCTCGCCGATGCCACCTCCAGACGGACAAAGCAACCAAACCGTACGGAAGAGATTGAAAGAGATGCGCGTGATTACACCTTTGTATGTCTTTCCTAGAACCACGTTACTGTTGTCCTGTTACTGTACACACACACACGTGCGCGCGCGCACCAGGCAACATTAGGAAATGTTTGTTTGCATCGTTACGTACGTTCGTATGCGAGAAATGGGATATCAACCTCGTGAGAAAATCGGGCTGATTCTCACGTACTTCTGCCATTAACCATACCTTTTGATATACACCTCGATCTATGGAAAGTAGTTGGTGTGATAACGAACCTTTCGCCAAAGCTGATCATTTCGTATTCCTATTTCCTCAATAGGTACCTTCATTCGAGAACGTTCAACAGTGTTCTTAGAATATTAACAATATTGCACAAGTAATAATTTTTATAATACCTTTTGTTGTTTTTGTCTTTCATTCATTTGGTCTTTATATTTGTATTCCAATTAGCGAATAAATGTATAAAAATGTTCAAACAATGATTTGTTCAAGTATTGATTGTAAGTAATAATAAATTAGTACTTATGAAAAGTAATACAGGACAAAAGAGACAAAAGAAATGAAAAAAAATGAAATGATAAATAAATATTAATTATTCAGAAGACCAAACAAAGAGAGTTTACACATAAGAAAAAGAAACATTGATTGTAATTTGGAGAATAAAAAAGTTTTGTACAATAGCTTTTTGGATTCAATGGGATCAGAATTGATTTTACGCGTAAACCAGCATTAATAATAATTGCACTGTAACAAGTACTTTCTGTTTAATATGCTTTTCTTTCTTTGCTCTTTTTTTTTTCTACTAAGGTAATGCTTTGTTTATAATCTTACTGGATTTATATTTTCATTCATTCATATATATTCATGTCATGTGTTGTTAGACATTCAGTTGTTACCTGTTACACTGTTAATAATCAAAGTCCGTTAGAAATTTGAAAAATTGACTTCCTAGTCTCGAATTACTAACATCTTACAAACAAATGGAAATCCGTTATACGTTCGAAGACAACAGTTTGTCCGCACTTAGTCCTTAAATGCCGGCGATGTATAATGATACATTGTTATGCAATTCAAACCATTTTATTAGTCTATTTTACGTACGCCGTAACAGCCATTGTCAAAGGAAACATGCTTTTTGTGCGGTAAGTCGATTAAACGTTGCGTATGTCAGTGCTTTCTAGGGGAGTTTAATAAACTTTAATAAATGACATACTTCTTCTTTTACTTGAACGAGTTTAAGAAATCTGCAAGAAAAATGAACATACGACGTGATAAATGTTTCGTGGGAAATAGGCAAATTTTTCAATCTTTTGGTTGTTGAATCAGCGTTACGTCTAAAAGTTTCTCATATCGAAATAGCAGATTTGTTTCTGCTCTGTCCACGAGTATTCCGGACCGAGCACAAGTGTGCGATCAATACGCAAGTGTGTCTTTTTCCATACTACTTGACAGTTTAAATAATGTTCGTCTCACTACTTCTCTCGTCAAATATGTTACAACTAGGTTATAAATATTTGCAGAATACTCGCGTGGAATATGTAACTTACAAAGTCCGAAGTGCGATAATAATTGTCTTTGACAGATATAGTGTTAATTAAAACAAAAATATTTTATGCTTTGTTATCTTTGTATATTATTGTAGCTTGAGTGAAACGCCGGTAGATATTTAACACTCTCCAACAATATGAATTACGGAAAGCTTAATTAGACTATTTTATACATCAGCAACAGCAGCAGCAGCAGTAGCAGTAGCAGCAACAGTAACACACATCGAAACTTCTTACGAACTGACCTTTAAGATGATAACTTGCACTTTTTAATGAACATAAGAAAGGAGTAATTCTTTCGTGCTCTCTTGAGCGTGAGCCGAGCGTAACATTTGCACGAGGGCGTATACACGTTTGTACCGCGCTTCGTTCATACGCGATAATGCGCACGTGTGTATGTATTATACGCTGAGGATCGTACGTCAATAAGTACGCATTGGGCCGGTTACACGCTTCCTTACACATAAATTTGCGCGCTACGATGGATAAACTAGACGCCCTCTAGACAATGATATCGGTGCTTTGTTGATTAGTTCATTAATTTGATTATATTTGTTTTGAAATTACAGATTTCTGTTTTCGCAATTTTTATGCTTTTTTATAGTCGACACTTGCCATATCATTTTATACTCATTATAATAAAAGCGTCTTGCATCTTTTATTCGATATGAAGTAAAACGTAAATAATAATTATTATTGTTAATAATTTCAAAATATTTCATTATTACATTTGCTTGATGTATTACTGTGTAAATTACTGATCAAATTAATTCTACTTTCACTAGAAAAAGTCGTCACTAGAAAAAGCTCTCAATGTTAATTATAATGTCCCAAGTTCAGCTAAATTAGATTATAATTACTCAACAAACATGTGTGTGCGTTATAAAAGTGGAACAGTGCCATTTGAATGTCTGAAATAATAAGTTGTAATTTAAGTTATACTTTTCATAGCTCATCTCGTACAAACCGAACGTAATTATTATTCGAATTGCAATAAAGACAACTTTAGATTATAATTTATCCCTTTTCCATATCACTAAATTTAACAACGTTATTTGATGCACATACGTATACGGTATTAAGTAACGATAAATAATACCTTAGTATCACTAGCATTTCTCCCAATATTACTGAATTACGTCGAAGGCTACAGTAATTGTATGGAAACAAAAGTTATTTGTTGTTATTATTGTTGTTATTACTGATACTATTATTCAAATATACGAAACAATAACAAATAATGGCTATAAATAATTTATTTTCACTTTCACACACACTATGCAATATTGTTAATTGTTATGTAACATACTTCCGCAAACATTAATTCACAATTCTTGATATTATCTAACCATTATTAAAGTCCTGTATTACTATACTACTGTATTATAATTACAACTGTCAATTGTTACTTAAATTTCAAAACATTATTCTGCGATAAAAATAGTACATTTTCATAATCTGAATAAGAGTAAGTTGCGATCTGCTATTGTAAAATCTAGCCAACCTTCTCTCTAATTATTTACGATTTTGAGTAGATAAGCCTGAATTACGTAATTGGGCACATATATACTAAAGAAATGAGCTAACTACGTAACTTGTCTTTGACTCTTAATCTCGCAGTATCGAATAATGGCAGAAAGGCTCATGTCTGTCACAATATCGGCTAATGAAAAATAGAGAAGTGAGTTTATTAAAATAAGACGCTTTCTCGGCAACCACATTGTAATGCTAAATACGTATTTCCGTTCAGTCAACTATTACTGACACTTGTACTTTTACGCGCAACAATGCTCACTGTAATGATCATCCGTAAAATCGCATGTTTTATTCGCGTTGCTACACTCGGTAGTTGAGAGAAATTCATAACGACCAAGGCAAACTTTTATAAAGGACAAGCAAGAATGGGTTGGAAAACAACGACGGTGCTGGAAAGTCGCCTGCATAAAATGCAGGCGAATACTGGTGACACGCTTTGCCACTTTTACAGTCATTGTGGACTGGTCATGAGGAATAACGAAAGTTATCAGGAATAGAAAAGTACAAAAGTAAAGAACGTGCAAATGCAATAACCACAGCAGCAACAACAACAGCAATAACCATGATTATGATAATGATAATGATACAACATGGTAAGGTTAAGACAGCCGGAGTCATTTATTTGTGTAAAGTTACATCTGCTGTGGAACGGAAGCGAGCGGCCTGGAATACAAAGCAAATCGTGCCTTAGTGAAAAAGTACTGAACTCCCGTGGGAAAGTTATTAGGTGTGAGAGAGAAAGATTTCATTAGCGTCGTTCGTCGTTCGCGCCTTTCCCAACATTGACATCGATCACGCTTCCCAAAACGAGCGTTTCGTTCTTGGGGAAGACTGAAAAAAGGGATAATCGTTTCCAAATAACAGCCGCTCCAACGATCTCTATATTATTTGAAAGGAACAAAGAAAATTGAAGTAACATTAAAGTAGTGTAGCGCGTTCAAGCACTCGCCTCTTCATAAATGATTGCGATCGCTTAGCACTGTCCTCAAAAAAAGTAATAGTGATAATGATAACAATAACAATGATAAAATTTGTAATTGCCATTACACATAAGCGTTTATTTAATTGTAATTTAATGTTATTTGTTCAGATATCTGTGAGCACAGTGAGTACCAGGAAATTTAGCAGAGCAGGGACGCCAAGTTCGATCCTTTCGTCGGACAGCGACATACGATTCACACGGAAGCTTGGTAGTCAGTATCGTTGTGGTTGCTGCGTTCTTGCCGCATTCTTGTTATTCCTTCTCTTCGCCGGCATCTCTATATACCTCGGATGTGAGTATACCATTAAAACATACATTTCGCAATCTTACCATGATTAAATTACAATTAAATTACAGAGAATGAATTCTGAACTAATTCGTAGGAACATTGTTAAACGTATGTGTTGGAATGTATGCCGTAGTAGGCCATTATGGCGACAAATTCTGCCCGGAATACTGTTAAATAATTACAAATTACTTTAAGTGTGCCTAGACTACTCGGTACAAACGTAACTGACTTATGCATAATATTCTGCATGTGAAATAATGTGCGCATTATCTGCGTTGACTTATGTCAGACTATGGATTATTTTGCAAGCCACCTTTCATGTTCTTAATCCGTCCTAAATGTACATTATTTATATAAAATTAACAATGACAAATAAATCTTGGCGGTCTGTCAAGCAGGAAAACGTTGCGTTTCCTTTATGGAATAGTCGATCTCGATACACATACTGCACGCGCGCGTTAGTGATATCATGGAGAAATAGTTGAAGAAACATTACTCAAATCGTCAAATGCATATTAATAATTGTCAGTTGACCTGTCAAATAAACGAAATTTAGCCTCGTTGGCGTAATTACACCAACTGCTTGAAAATTAATAGTAAAATGTGCTTGATAGTCGTATTATTGTTTTGCGCACAAAAAGACTGATGTAAGAATTGTCTTAGTCACTTGTGTCTACGTAACTTGTGTTAGACGTGAAAATGTTTATCAACGCGTGTTTATTGTACAAACGTTTGTGCGAAGTCCACTCTATTGAAAAGCTGATTAACACTTTGATTGCCACGCCAAAATCACATGTTTTGCTCAGGACGGGAAAAACTGTGACCGGTCATATATGACCAACATAGTAGTAAAAGTGTTAATAACGACTGCTCCTTCATCTATTCTATTAAATTGTAGTCATGACACTCGATACACATTAGCTCTAAACACTACGGTACTATTCGCTCCACAGTTACTCACTCTGTAGTAAAACAAGGAGAACAAGACGGCGGAGTGTAAACGGCTGAGAAAACTGAATAGGGAAGAGGTGATTTGACCGTAACCCATTGAAGTCTTCCAACACGTAGTTGTAACGGTCTGGCCGAGTTACTCACTTACATCAGGGAACCTTCCGTGCTCATTCAATCGTCGGGTTTCGTCAAAATATTAACTTCGCATTACTCTTTACGTACGTTCATCTTTCAAAATTTTCTTCTCTTTTCTGTTTAAAATAGTATAACTGTACAGAATTCCAGTGAATAATACTTCACTCAAATATGTTACTCACTCAATTCAAAAGGACAAAATAGAGAAAAAATAAAAAAGGTATATTTATAAATTTATAAATGTATAAATTATATAAAGGTATATTTAAAAAATAAATAGTATATTAGTAATTTAATGTTTAAAAAATTAAAAGAGAGAAACAGGCAGTGAGACATACAGACAGAGAGGGGGGGGGGGAGAGACTGAATATGAAAATAAACACTGATCATTTCATCCAAATAATATTATACGTGATAATAATTATTTGTGACATAACATACTTGAACAAATTTTAGTCAGCCCATCTGTAGTCAGCAATGAATATTCGATCTTTTTAAAAACTTGCTATTTATTATTTCACTAAACATTCTCAGCTGTTTTCGATGTTATATCTAATTAATCCATGCAACGCATTTTACTTTATTTTTCGAACGAAAACCGTTAGCTTCTATCGCTTGTATAAATCAAGATAAAGTTTGTACATCAAGATAATGTATTGTACAGATTTGTATCAGTTGCGCAGTATGCGTTAAGAAGGTCATGCGTTAGCAGAAGATGGTCTTCTCTTGGTTCGTTGAAGAGAAAATAACGGGCTGACCGATTTACCGAGTTTGACTCGT
Organism: Nixonia krombeini; assembly: GCA_022817245.1. Taxonomy (NCBI): domain Eukaryota; kingdom Metazoa; phylum Arthropoda; class Insecta; order Hymenoptera; family Scelionidae; genus Nixonia; species Nixonia krombeini. The sequence continues at coordinate 53,446 of JABFPT010000057.1, read as the reverse complement.
CTTGATACAAAAAAATCCTTGCCACGTTTTAGCTACGATCTGACGAAATAATGCATCACTTCCTGTCCAAAATGTTAAGACGAAAGCTAAACGGAAAAAGGGATTTTTTTTCATATTTCGCATTACTATATTTCATTAACTTTTCCGCTCCAATATTTATTTGAGTTTTTAGTCAGAATAAGCGACAGTACGTACTCACAAACAGTACTATTTAGCATTTATCTAAACACAAATGTAGTAAAAAATAGTAAAGCACTTTCGAATAGATGTTCCAGCTTCAGAGAATAAAATCAGTTCAGTTAACTCCTACCCTCTTTACGACTCCTCCTAAAAAGTGAAAAAGTAAACAATTGTCGATTGCCTTATATTTTTTACGTAAAAAGTTTTCCATATCAAGTTTCATCAAATATCTACTCAAGTTGTGATTTTAAATTTCGAAGGAGTGAAAACAAACTGTGCCAATAAAGTCGAACAACTTGTTATTTGATGGAATAGAAGGAATTTCAGATTACAAGGTCGACCGGACTCTACTTTCTCTAAAAAATACAGTATGGCGAAGAAACCATACTCTTCGCTGAAACTGATCGTATTATGTCAATGATCAAGTTCCGCGCTGCATATCAGTATCGTAATCAGACAACTTCTTATATTTGTTGTTGAGCATGTATGGCAATGATGATGAATGAGGATGAGGTTAATGTGACGGTGAATATTAAGAAAAAATGAAAGCATTTGTGAAAAAAAATTTGTTTCTATAGTGTTTTATTAACTTCCAGAAAGGTTTACAAAAGTATTATGTCACAACTACTCTTCTCATAATACGAAACACTATTGGGTACATTACTTGTATAATTCATTTTAATTTTTAATAAATCGAATAATTAAGACTTGGTTGAATTCATTTGGTTTTCCACAGAGTGCCACATTTCAAAGGTTTTCACGTATCACGTGAAAACTATCAGACTCACTTGTGTTCTCCTTTTAGAAATCGCGAAGCCGAAAAAGACAGCTATATAGAGTAAAACAACACGCCCGGTGAAAGGTGAACAGTACATACTAGAACGACCGTGGCATACGCGTCGGAGATCTTTCTTATACATTTGCAGCATCCAGGAAGCTAAGATTTCTGCAACCTAAAGCAAACTATTGCATTAGAAATCTCATCGCCGTTCTTGTGCCACGAAATAACGTTATTACAAGAATTGTTGAATCAAGTTGAACTCGAGTTTTTTTGTTTTTCATTTGCTATCTGCCTCTGTGTATGTGTCGGCAATAAGCAATAACTTACATATCGTAACCGACTAATAGCTACGACGTCTGTTTCAGATACGTTCCTATTGTCAGAACCACCAGGAGACAAAGTATTTCTGGCGACATTTCGTATTACAAAAGGAGATGCATTTGCAGCAGAACTTGCCGATCCGTCTACCGAAGCTTTTAGAATAAGATCGCGGGAGTATCGTGACCGATTGAATCTTATATTTCGCAGAAGTTCCCTCAAGCTGTCTTTCATCACCACCGAGATACTTGCACTCGACGGGTAAGCAATTTCATGCGAATTTCTAACTCAACGGTACATACGTAACATGCATACGTAAAGTAGAATAAAATGACACGTGCACACACGCAGTTTGCAAAGTGGGCGAGATAATTAAAACCCAAAATTGACATAGCCCTTTTGCTTTCATTTTTGATGCAGCTAATGAAGTAACTTCTAATCTTCCAAACTTCGGTTACATCGGTGAATGTTAATTAAAATTGAGTTTTAATGAAAAACCAGTGAATTTTAAATGCTACAATTTGATATGTGAAATGCGTGCAAAAAGCAGCAACAGATTTTTCTAGCGAGATTTTCACCCAGTACAGACAGTATGTAATAGCGTAGTCCGTAGCAATTAAAGAGTGTAATTTGCGCAATTTCATGGTTTGAGGATAAATAACTCATGGATTGCATAAACAACGCGTATAAACAAGTAAGATACCGTGTCGAGAAATATACACATTAAGTGACAAATAAAACACACACACATACAAACGTTAAAAGCTGTGATCTGAAAGAAACATTATCAACGAGTATCGTCGATTCGGCAGAAATGACTCGTCTCGAGGTGAAAGTTGCGTGGCTACAAAATTGTTTGCGTCTAACATTGTTTTCGCAAAAAATCGTCTCACGGTTTTGCAGTTGACTAGTACTGGTATGAGCAATGGTACGCGGTAGTAGGTTAGAGCGTTGCCGCGATGTACTCCTGCTCGCGATAGGTCATGTACAACTTTCTCGCGGGATACTTTTGTTGCATCGGGACATTTCCACGATAACGCGATCCACATTAGCGAATGCACTGATAAAAGCGTCAACGCACACTCGCCGCAAAATTTCCAATTGCTCGCTCCTGCTGACCTGAACAATCGACGATGAGTCTAAAAAATAATTGTGCCTTTACATCTGAAAATATTGAATCGAGAAAAGTCTGCTGATCTCGTTGCTCTTCTTGTTCTTATTATGTTGACTAAATTCAAATTAAAATGCAAAAACAAAAACTCAATTAATTAACTAGTATAATAAATATAATAACTAGTATATAATATAATGAAAAGGAACACTGACTTAAATAAACTTAAATGTAATTTTACTTGTCCTTCTTCTTCTTCGCATATCCACGCCTTTAATATTGAATTTTAGTCTCAGTTCAACAAATAATTGCAGCAAACGTTATTATCCGTCTATCTATGTATGTGGTAGATTTAAAAAATTGAATTATAGGGTGGAAGGACAAAATCTCGTGGTACACTTCGATGTACGATTCGATCCACGATTACAAGCCGTCGGCGTTTCTGATGTTTTTGACATTTTGTCTGACGAGCTGGAGCAAAGTTCATCAAAGTACTTGATGAACTTAACAATAGAGCCGACTAGCTTGGAGGTGCAGGAAAGCCTGACGGCTTTGAATGCCCAGATTGCATTACAAACGACCGTTTCGACTCTGCCTCCGACAACAGTTGCGCCTCCGCCAAGAAAGTGCATCAAACTGGAATTCTCATACTGCCGACATATGCCATACAACGTCACCTCTTACCCCAACCTTCTTGGACATCGCTCTTTACGACAAGTGGAAGACGACATCATTACATTCAGGTGAATACTAATTAATAATTACCTATATCACTAATTATTTACTGTAAATATTCTTGCTATTAATGCGACAACTATAATTTACAATTTGGCTTATTTTAGTTTCAATTACAACTTGTCGTTGTTCACGCAATTTGTCGAAACGACGCTGATTTTTGCCAACATACATAAATGAGATGCATATTGTATTGAAATATGTAACCAAATAAATTAAGTTTTTCTGCTCACAAAACAGTTAATGATTTTAACTTTTCTTGTTCATTTCACTAAACACTGAACGTTCTTTAACTGTCCATTTAATTTATAATTATTACTTTTGTATAGTTAATTAGGTAATGTATTCACTCGTTAATATGGCATAATACACATTTACGAATCATACGAATTACTCCTTACGATGACATTACAAATTTATTTTAATTTCAGAGAATTAGTCGATTCGGAATGCTATAGACTAGCTTACGATTTCATCTGTCAGATTCTACAGCCTGCTTGTATAGCAGGTTATTTTGAGGATATGTTACAACTTCCGTGCAGAAGCTTCTGCCGCGACTTTTGGTCCGGCTGTGGCAATCGACTATCCGAAAAGCTCAAGAAGGCTTTGGACTGCTCTAATTTCCCGGAATATGCAGATCCTGGTAGTTGCAGGCCAAAACCTGGTACGGCAATATTTCTATAGAAAATTAATTGGAAAGTGGCAAACGAAAATATTACGTTGTTTGGAAAGTAATTGCGTTATTTTCAGAACAGAGGACTTAATTGTATTTTTTCACAGTCAACTTCAACTTAAGCCACATAGTCATTACATATTTTGGCAGTTGATATAGCTAAGCTTGCTTGTGAAAAATTGGATTGATTCTACGCAGTAGTTTTTGGTTCGCGACCTTTCAAAAATGAAAGTGAAAAGCAGCATTTTCGGTATAGTTCACTTTTTTACTATCGG
>JABFPT010000057.1:0-13104 GCA_022817245.1 Nixonia krombeini | reverse complement strand
TCGTCATCATTCTCTATCCGAATTTTTCATTAATTTATCTATTTCTTTTCTCGTGATTTGGACAACGTAACTGAATAAAGGATATAAAAATATTGTAAATTTTTTTACGAACTAGAACAAAATTTGCATGCGATACGCCAGTTTCCAGTTGCTATGAATTTAATTTTGAATTTTAAGTAAATCAAAAATCTCGGAATTGTTACACAAATCATAAATTTGAAGACAATTTTATATAAAGTCAACAAACTTGTAGATTTCACATACCTTTCTATACTTTTACATGAAAATAAAATGAAATGAAACATCCTATTTTACAGAAGATACAATTTGTAAGTCATCGATATAACCCATTCCTCAGGTTTGCAACGCGACCACAAAATCATGTTGACCATGTTCTTGTTGTAAGGCATTTGTCGATAGATTTATTTATGGAAATTCAACAATGTTGTTGTTTTGATTCCGTTTTTTTTTTAATTCAAATAATGAACAATGTAAATGTCTTCCGAATAATTGATTTTACTTCGCAATAATTTTTTTATCATATTAAAACTCACATGTTTCCTACAAAAAAATATACAAGTCAGAAAAAATGGTAAACTATTCGAACAAAAAAGTAATGTTGATAAATAATAAGAAAATATGTACCCCGCAACAAAATATTTTACTTTCTTTGTTCTATTAATAAAAGAGATCAGAAGAAAAAGCAATTAGAATAAAGAAAAACCACTGGAAGACTTTTTTATTATTTATTATTACACAATCATAATGAAGAACAACCCTTCCGTATGTTTTTTTAAGAAAAACAGTGTTTAAAGGAATCTACGTGTTCCAAAACGTATTACAAATCGACCATTTTAAGGATGTCCAACGCAACAAACATTGAAGCAGGTCATCTTCAATGGATTTACTGCTATGCACATGTACAGTAGGCGGATACACGATATTTGACTACTATAGCATTTATTGAATTCCAATCTGGCTACGATGATTTTATAAACAATGATGTACGTGCGCGTATATGTGCATTAAATAAATAAGAAGATTTTTAAAAGAGAAAGTGTTAAAAATTAATTACTTTAATGAGGTTTGCGTTTGTAAGTTGATTTGCGATCGTATTAAGACTTTAATGTTCATGAGCCTACAAAAGAGTTTACGAAACAGTTGTAAGTTTCACTTCCCATGAAATATTTGAATCCTAATAAGGAATACAAAAAATATTTGAATTTGTTTGAAAGAATATGTATTATAAGTAACAGTAGTTAGAAAAACGTCATTTTCGCGTTTCAACTATATTCCTCATATGAGAGGTTGGATACCTTCTTTTTCATTACGTAACATAGAAACATACTGAAGGGAATATTTATATGCATACTTGTACTTTTACATTGAAATTGCGTGTATAGTATTCGACGCAGTGTTCGACACAATTTGTTACAAATGTGAAAAACAGCCCCTCTCAGATTGGTGAACTGTCCTGTACTTCTAGCACTTTCTTAAATATAAATAAGTGCTTAGTGAAAATTGAAGCATATACAAATTCTAAATATGAAAATGAACATTTTTAGAACATTTTTAATTGTGAAGTGGAATTGTTTTTACGTTATTCATATAAGGGGACCAATGTGACACCTAAGCAGTCGCTGTAGTCACTGTTTAAGTGAAAGTTTTTCTCTAAGTTTTCGGTTAAACGCGATTTCAACTAAGCTGCGTGAAATCGGGCTACAGCAAAAAGATTGTCGTAATACTTCTTTAACCGACGCATCTATTCCTTTATTATAGTTAACCTTGTCCTTGTTGTCCTTGTTGTAAATAAAATGTATAGTTCCACTTGTCATTTTATCGTAAAGTGGAAAGAAATCTCTCCCAAATCTCTGAGACATCACTGATTGCTCATACGAAGCGGAAACGTCATTCTCGATGAAGAAAGGAGAATAAGCTAGCTTGCACAGAGAAGTGGTCGCGTCCTCATCATCGCTGCTTCGGTACTCAGATGTTTCACCGAAGGGTACTACTAATCCTTAGTAGGGACTCCCTAGCTAATCTCCCCGACCGCAACTAGGAAAACAGGAACAGCAATAACCGACAAGACGACTCATTACTCTTGTCCTCCTCTGACCAATTCAATTCAACCGCAAAATCAGACGCTGCATCAACAGGCGTACGAATCCACGTATGTCTGATACACCTAAGTTTGGTACTCATGCTACTACAGATCAGTAGAGTATGCGATGATGTAAACAACGAATTTGACTTTAAATTTTTTTTATTAGACAGGGCTGTACCTGACAGGCTAGAATGAGTAAGAGTCAATGTTGAAGTACATCTAGCAAGCAAGAGCTCATGAAAACCACTACAAAACGTTTCGTGTCACGATTTAGATCACAAAATTAAATGTTGATTTAACATGTAACAAAATTATGTAATAATCTTTCTATAGCAAAAATTAATTAAAAAAATAACTTTTATATTTCTTAGGTGCTACATGCAACAAACATGCTGATTTAATTTTGATTACTGTTCTACAGCCGAACTGTTTTGTGCGGAATATTTCGAATTATCAAACTGGCGAGAAATCTGCCATTTTTATTATTATATGACAGAACGGTATTTTCTATAGCACAGAAGCTCACTAAACAGTAAGAGTTGAAATAAAACATGTTAGACACTATTTATACTAGGGTATAAAATAAAAAAAAAAATCTTTATATTATACCTTATGCTATACAATTATAGGCAGATAGGCTAATCTATAGACATTGCAACTCGCAATTTGCGAGTATAATTTATTCATAATTCTGAAAACACTATGCCCTTTCAAGTTGTATTTAACAAGGCCGCAATTGCTGCGAATACTATTGCTTAATTACAGATAGAATCAATGAATTGTAGAGACGCGAACAAAAACGTGGCTTAAAACGCTCGCGCGTTATACGACCAATGAGAATAGCATGACTTCAAATATAAATTAATTGATATTAAAAAAATTTTTTCAGGAGATTCTAGGAAAAGTCACTGTTGCAAAGTCACAATGTACAGTTTTAAACATAAGCAACAAAGCAAGTCAAATGTGCGAGGAAGAATAATACAGATTAAGATAGTCCGACAAACAAACAGAGAATAGCTAAGTTAATAATTAAGTGGTTATTAATTTACAATTCCTTTCATTACAAACGATAATAATTTTAGTAATTAATACAAATATAGTTTATGTTCCTCCCGATAAAATTATTTGAAGTATATTATTTTTATGAATGATTATCGCAAACCTGTGTTTTGTCAATACAAATAATTCCCAGAAAAATATTAACGATCAACTAAAGAGGATAAGTGATGAGGAAGCATGTAGAAACAGTTAAGTCTCTTATTTTATCAATATATATGCAAATATAACCATATATAACTGCATTTATGATATAATTTCCATGAAGATCTTAAGCTTAAACCATTAACACATTTATGCTAATTTAAAATAATCAGTTGTAGAACTGCCTATTGTACAATATATTACATGTATAAAATTATTACATAATTCCTTTTTTTAATGATCACAAATGTTTACCATTATCAGCAGGACCGAATTAATGCAATTCTAATAAGTCATTTAAGTTATATATTTTATTTGGAGTAGACAAAGATTCGTTTATAAAGAATACATTTTAAAACTACATTTATTGTTTTGATTTTCACATTTTTTATCATTTTGTCAGATGTATTAACATAGTTGTACAATGTACCAATTTTGTTCTTTGTTACTTTAAATTATTGTTAGTTGAAAACATGTTAACTGCTTCACTATTCTTTTCGCTAATGCATATTAGATTCTTCAGGATATCTCAAGAATTGGCTGTCACTCAGCGATAAGTGGAACATTATTGCTGTTAATTCGATCCTGAGTACAATCAAATCGAAATATACAGTAGTTTGCATATTATACACACAATTTAAATTCAGATATTTTTCAAATTTTCGTAACATTTTACAAAACAACTAAAAACGGTTTGAATTTTATACGATGTAATAAAGTATTCCATCTGTGTATAAAATACATAAATTATAACACTTTTATTTGCTTTTATAATTAATTTGTACACATATAACAAACACGAAATTCTTATTTGTCATTAGTAATCAAAAAGAACTGTAAACATTATACTTAAATTTTATTTTTTATTTAAATCTTTTGTTCTTAAATATTATCGAAAAATTCAATGAAAGACACAGTGTAGAAGAAATTAAAAAAAGGATGATCGGTGTTATTTATTAATTACTTTTCAACATGATTTATGAAAAATAAGAATAAAAAGTGTAATTTTTAAAGCTTTTATTGATAAATACCATTTATTAATTTACGTATCATAATACGTACCCAACAACACTGATGGAATACCTTATGCATATCACCTATTAAAGTTTTATTGTCATAAATTTTGTTTATATATATGTGTGTGTGCTCCTGTACATTATTGTGCTACATTTAAAACTTGTTATATTCGTTTTATGACCTCGCGCTAATTAAGATATTACGAGACATAAACATCATAATATATATTTACATATTGTCAGTGAAAACAGATAAAAATATATTACAAAATAATATTAATTTATAGAATGCTGCATTACATTTTTGTTTCAAATATTTTCATTTAGCCATTTTTTCGTAATATCGCAGTAGTACATATAAATGGAACTATAGATATGTACGTGTATGAAATTTATATATGTACACAATTTCTTGATATTTATTTGTTAAATTTGGTAAAAAATTTATTTGGTTCAATTATACATACAATAAATTTTAGGATCTAGTAAGGATTTAATATTTCAATGATTCTTGTTTCCAAAATTAATAGTAGAAAGGAATCAATATTTAATTAATAGAATTAAAAGTGAAGACTGTTGGTTATATGTACATTGTTTCGATCTACCAATTTATTTATTCTTGTCTGTAACACGATCTCGAACTTGTTGTACCAGTCGAGTCCTGAAAGTTGAGCTAAGTGACTACTCCGCGATTTTAGATTTCTCATCCTATGCCAAAGCACAACTTTACGATTCATTTACATAAATCCAATAATAATTTTATTATTAGTAATAATAATAATAAAACTAATAATAATGTAAAAATTACAAATTTAGCTAAATTTATGTGGAAAAAGTCTATGTTGTAAAGCACTTCAAGGTGCATATATTATTCTCACATGTTTTATTGTTTCCCACATAAGGAGGTAATTACCACTGCTATCATTACATAACATGAAACCGTATTGAAGCGAATGTTTTCATACATACTGACACTTTTCTTATTGAAATATGTTTGAAAATTAATTCTTTTACAACAATTGTAATGGTTGGTAATCCTTTTGCGTCGGAAATATAATTGGCATGTGAAAGTGATATGAACAGTTTAACATACTCAACATACATGTTCTCTAAACAAAGTCGTCTACGTTTCTTCCATTTTATAAGAATTGATGTAAATTGATTGATTTTTACGAGGAAAAGTCTTTTGACATCTTAGCTTATTATACACTTTAGACATTTCTTTAAAAGCTATATATGTCATAACGGTTCAAAAGACAATTTCATATATGAAACAGCAGAATTGAAAATTTATACCTTCTACTTTGAGAAGTAATTGTATCCCCTCAAACTGTTTCATCGCATATAATAACTTTTAGAAAATATATCTTCTTTATACTTGTGACACCGTAATAAGAAAAATATTAAATTAAAATAGATTGTGGATAAATATCATTTTTTTTATTGTCAAACATTATTTCATCAGACTCATAGTTAATGAGAGTTTTTTCACTCTCTCAAATCGTTGCAAAAAGACAAAGAATTATCTTACCTGTTTAAGTGTGACTACAAGATATATCTATACAAGTTAGCTACATTTTTATAAAAAAGGTGTATGAAATAATGCTTGTTTTTAAATAAAAATTTAACAATATTATACACTGATTCTATCAAATATGAAAGTAGGTAAATGTTTACTTTTTATCAGAGACACAATATCTAAATTGTTTCGATTGTGTTTCGCAAAATCATGGCAAGAATTACAAAAATTAGCTGTAAGATTATGAGAAAGAGATATAACCAGTAAATTAAAATTCATGTATAACATTGTAATAAATATAAATAATGTAGTTAAATAACATCGTGTAGTTATATCTCATTTTCTTGAATACAACGAAGACGGTTTCTTAACACCTCTGCAAAATTTTCTAAAAATCTTAATTAATTTCGATATATATAATTTTTCAAACAAATTGTTTCGAACTCTATTATTGTACTTCCGACTTTGTTACATAATAAATACATGGAAATATTGTATTAGCAATTTTTGAAAAACTGGTTAATAATTTTCTTTAGTTTCAACTTATTAATAAATTATAACGCGTATATATGTAAGCCGTTTCGAAACGCTTGTATTTTATCGACGCTTCAGTTGCACACATTAAAATATTAAGTAATATTTACATTACTCCTAATTAAAAATCCTAATTAAAAATTCTATGTTCCTTTGTATTAGAAAAACAAATTTTTAATATGTACAGGAGTTACTAATGCATAATATGTTTAATGTAATAATATGTTTAAAAATGTTTAATGAAAATCACTTAATTGACATATTTAACTTTGAAGATTATAAGTGTTCGTTATTGCGAAGAGTTATTTCTTTTTTCTGCACGTTTAACCCTAATGGTCTGGTAGTGTAATAGAAAATAATCATACATGGTAGCAAGATATCTAACAAAAATGTGAGCATTGTTCATGAAATTTAGTCGTTGGTAAAACGGATCTTAGAAATTCTATGAAGGGTGTATGGTACTGAAAACTTACATAAACACATATGTCGCTCGTTCGGTATTTCGTGACACTTACTGATATTTTTCATATAAACCTAACCAACCATTTACCGTCGATACTTTTTGCAAAATCGTTGACAGTAAAATTTTAATACAATTGTTGTGAAGGAAGTACTTAAGCCAAAAATAAATATATCTGAATAATTACAGGGAAAGTTATTATGAAGCCGGAATGTAACAAGTTACGTAAAATATTAGCTAGACACATGAAACCTAATAATTTTGCGTAAACATAACGGTGAGATATCCAATCTTAACCTAAGTTAATTACAAGAAAATTAATTGCAGCTTATATTCTTATGTTAGATCATAGACATATTGTTACTTTACATGTTACGTTTAACACCACGGAACTTATTGGATGATATAAAAACAAAAGATATTATATAGTTGCTTTAATACTGTCAAGTAATTTATTACAGCTACTAAATAGCGGTGATATTTGTTTATATAAAAGAGAGTATGACAATGATGTTACGAACGTTACGTACAATTCGACGAAAGTTAAGTGTATCAATATAGGGTTCAAAAAAGAAGAAAATAAAGCCGAAAACCATTAGAAGAGAAATCCACTGTTCTTTCACCGTATGCTTTATACGGTACGGGATATAAGTGCCAGGTTTTAGTGATTTCAGTAACTTGAAAATTGTCTTTCTCGTTTACATATATTCCCAAATGATGGTCGGGTCTTATGCGTTATATGTTTTCCTTAAGTTCTGTTTAATGTCACGTCCACCTAACAGTATATCAGTAAAACGGAATTAAATCGACAAACGTAAGTATATATTTTACACTTTCGTTATTTAACTCCGTTCTCATATATGCAGATTAGATTAATTTGACATTATATAAGACTATGTTTGCAGAAAGTATTTCACAGGAAATAACATTTTTCAGTTACCGAACTCATTATGGCAAGTGTCTGTATCCGGTACTGTATTAATGATTGTGCATGGTTGTTCATCAACTGTATTGTTTAATATAGCAAATAATTGTCTTTATTTGGCCTAAGTGCATTAACATATTTGCTGTTAAACTATATAAATTAAAATTTGGTTACTTTAGAGAAAATAAATCAACTTACAGTTCTAAAGAAAAAAAAGAAGAAAGAACTAAAAACTAACATAGCCAAATGACTTAATTCTCTCGATACGATTTTATCTTTGGCTATTAAAGGGTCAAATTAATTAGCGAGCGGGGTTAACAAAAATGACATACATTAAATAAATACTGAAAATATCACGACAATAAAGCCTTCCAAAAAAATATATATTTTGATATTCATTTTATCATAATGAAAAGAACACTTCACTTAATCAAATTGAAATCGATTTGTAAACTTTCGGTCTTTTAAAACTCTGAAACATTCACAACAACTTACAAAATACAGTAGTATAGTGAAATATATAAACAAAGTTACTATATTTTTAAATATACTAAATGAACACTTTAAACATCCAAGTTGCCTTAAAAATTTCATCTCATATAATTGCAGAAAGTTGTTTAATACATAAAAAAGTAAAAATATACCTACATAAAGAATACCTGCATATAACCATGTTACTTAAAATTAAGAAATTACAAAGTTTGTACTTAACACGGTCATTATTTCCACAAAAGTTAACGTCCTAATTTTCAAACAGTAATATTTTGTTTTATTATGTTTTTGGGATTGTTAATTGTATCGAATTAAATCCACAGAAACTCATACACAACGCAAACGTTTAAAATTGAAATTCGCGAGTGAAATATTCAGTTAAGACGAGTAATTATTGCGATTGGTACATATCAATGACCGTTAAGTTGGGTTTATTGTTTTAAATTTTGAAATCTAGGTACTAATAAGAGTCCCAGCAACCTCCAGGACCTTTTTTTAATGTACTGGCTGCTATATTTTATTTGCACTTTAATAGGCCAATTCTTTTTTATTCATTTATGAATTGTATAAGTTCATTCATTTCATTGGAATAATAATATGATCATTATGACATCGCACTGAAATTTTGTAAAATAAATTATAACCACTTCTTTCAGAGACAACTAAGATGTTCTATATGTTTGGAATTTAATAGAAAAATTATTATATGAATACAGTCAGTTTCTTCTTTTTTTTAAACAACAATTCTGCTTTACCGCATATTTCTTTGTTAATAATAAAATGGTATATGTTCTTTGCACAACTGTTTGTAAATATTTGAGCGTTCGTTTGAAGAATTTACACTGCGCTTTTGTTAGTCATGAAAAGTACAATGATATAAGCTGAAAAATTCGCTGGAAAAGTATTGATGAGGAATGCTGATGTTGCCCTTCATGAAATATTAAATACATACTTGACATGCATTTAAATCATAACTCTACTTTAAATAATAAAAATTGAACCGTTACTTTCAACTTCAAATCTTTCGAGCATAAATATAACACATATATAGTTGTTGTATAACAGTTATATCACACATATCAAATAATTATTATGCTGTGCAATCGAACAGCGTTTTCGAGGATCAGGAAGAATTGTTTATTCAACAAGAATTCCATATTCTTGTTAATTTCTTATGTTTTAAAATATTAAAAATGTGAGTAATACAACAATTCATCATCAAAATGGCTGGTTTTGCGATGGAATAGTCGTATCACGTCAGTCATAACTGAATGTGTTTTATGTACTTGTATACTTGCAACCATTTTCATTCAGTACTCTCTGTGCGTCCTTCGGTAAATATGTTTTATTCCAAGGAGTCCGGTAAGAAGCTTTCATTGGCGAATGATTTATACTTGAGCAGGTTTTGATTTGCCAACTACCATCATTATCTTCTGCAAGAACTTTGTGAAGTTTACTAAAAACAGAAGTTATAATTGAGTTATTACATGCAACAATAAAATTAAGAATTATATTTGTATTATTCTAATAGATGTACTTAAATTTGTATTATAATTATTTGTTTACATTACTTTGAAACACTATTCCTATGCTTATGACCCAAGTCATGTATAATTATTCATATAACTTGTAACTAAACTTTTCTAAACATCAAACTCATTATTGTAAATGTAATTCTTTTATATTTTTATTAACTTCTAATAAACAATAAAATGACAAATGTTAATTCAGTTGATGAATAATTATGGTTGTCATTATCTGACAATAGTTCGGATTATTTCATTACATTCCACACAAAAAAGATGTTCCCGTTTATTTCCAGTGTGTTGTGCAGATCTAAATTTTATGAGTAGTGGACTAAAGCAAATATTTCTAAGAAATGTGTCAATAACATATTTACAGATAAATTTAAGTTATTCATAGTCAAATAATGCAGGTATGTTCCATAAGATGTCAGGAAACGGTGCAGGAAAATTCAAAGTTTAATTACTGGAAGAATAATTTATTATTTGGTATACCACATTAAAAATCCCTGCTATCTAATTAAAATATCTTGATAGAAAGTATACGACGCAAATCTTTTAATTCTGTTTTTCTTTCTTTAAACATTCCTGACAAGTGATTTCAATTATAATCAATTTTTTGAGCAATCTAATCTCCGTCTTTTCCGAAAGAATTTCCAGAAACAACTGATCCAAAACTGTTTATAGGAAAACTAATAAGGTTGTTAAACGACTTTTTTGTTGTAACAAAGTAAATTCTTATTTAAATGAATATTCTTTGCTTACAATTTTTGATGAGAATGAATATCTTTTAACGGTGTTTAACCACGTCGAATACACAATTTTTATAATCAAAAAGCTGACTGTACAGTGGCCTGATGTCGTTGAACGAGAAAACACATCTTAGATAACGGTAGTTTATTAGCTTCTTAACTGAGGAATCAAATAAAGACAAACACGTACTTTGAAGCGTGCCATGATTATTACTTTGTGAATAATAACTAACACTTTATATTTAGGCACTCTTTACAACTCCACAGTACAATATTTGAGTACAATCTCAAAGAAAAGAAAAGGGAAAAAGTTTTTAACACAGTGTAACTGAACATATTGAGTTGACAAGAAAGTAATTTCGGTTTTTAGTATGAAATAATGTCAAGAAAAAACGCAAAAAAAAGATATAACATAAAATGTTGTAAATAGTTATTAAATAGTCATTAATAGTAATTTATAGTTAAGACTTATAAACAGTTTCTGCAGTGGTGCAAATCACTCACTTAATTTCAAAGAAATTTGAGTTCAGGATTTCTAATGAGAATTTCATCAAATTTTAAATCACTTCCGAGTAATCCTAACTAAGTATGTCAGTAGACAACGAAAAGTACAAATATTATAGAAATGCATGAACAACAAGAGTTTCTAGTGCATGTTATACTAACATTATACTCAGATATGTAACTGTACATAATCTTTTTGAATGTTATTGGCACTATAATTTTCAGTTCTCGTGAAGATTAAGCTTTTAATATCACTGCTTAAATGTATACAACATATGTGTGACGAATTCTTGTATAATTATAATTTAAATGTATTGTTTGATGAATTAAGTGAATTTAAAGTTGCATGAATTTTTATAACAAAAGGATTATTTGCAATGTATGATATAATTAATAAAATTAAGATAATACACTGATATGATATTTTCAGGATAAGTTTTGAATTATGTTATGATAAATTGTACAATTATAATTGAAAAACCTATACACGATTTACAGAGGGACGTAAATGTTCTAAAAAACAAATATGAAAAAGTAGAAACAGCTCCACTAAAGCAACTGCATTTAATATATTATTGATTATAAAAAAGAATACTGTAATTTGTTAAATGCTGAGATAGAGCAAAAATTTGCTATGTTTTTCAGTAGATAGCATTTTACCACGAAAGACATAAAAAGTTTCTTACATTTATATATTTCATGAAAGGTGACATTTTAATGCGCATTTTAATCTATCGATTTAAAAATGTTGCTTTGTAAAAATTATAAATTCCTGACTAAAGTAGAAATCAATATGAATGTTCATCACTCGTACTTAATTTATCACAGTATAGTTAAACGTTATACAAGAAACGATAGAAAATGAGTAGCATTTACAGAAAGACTGCTTTAGTAGAAAATACTATTAAAAATACTTTTAACATTCCTAGTATGATATAGTATAAAATTTAATAATATTGTAATTATTTTTTAAATAAAGTATAAATATACGACTTAATTTTTTAATTATAAAAGCTGTAGACATCAGTGTTCAGTACTATATTCGTAAATCATTTTTACGATAATGAATAAAAATATCGACTTTTTTTACAAATGAAGTTTCTTCAGAAAAAAGGCATTTGTTACCCAAAGCAATTTTTGAATTGGTGAATGTAAACTTAAACGTGAGTAAATGGTATATATTTACATAAGTAGCTTTGTAAGTATGTTAATTTGGACGTGCACGGTAACAAAGTAATTAATAAAATCAGGAAAAGTTAATGATTGCGAGCATGCCTGGCGTGATAAAGTAATTGTATGATGTGTAAACCTTAGCCTTATTTGGTCCAACGACCATCATCATCTTCTGTAGATTTTTGGTAACGGCGCCTGTAGAAATAAAAAAGTTAAAAGGAAACGTAAAATCCGTGATTGGACGATCGTATGTTACATATGTTAAAACAAAATAATTCATCACATAAGCATCCGTATAAAGTGCTTGAAGTAAATAGTTTTCTAGTACCAACTACTCAGTCTACTAAAGATTTTTATAAAATAAATTCTACTATCGTCCTTATTATGATACCTACAAATAATTTTTCGGCACTTATTTATTATCATTTTTAAGCGTTTACTAATTCATTACTTACATATTGTATAATGCTAATATTTCGCTTGAATTTGCTTGGACCTATTCAGACCTTAATTGAATGATATGTAAATTGTTGGAAACAATTGTGATAATAATAGTAATTAACATTTACAATTGTAATTTATTTGTGACCATGATTAACAATGTAAATAAATGAATAACTAATGTATTCAAAGAAAGCTTTCTGTAACAACAATTGAAAAATATATATACAAATAAGTTGGTAAAATAACTAATAATTTGATGGTTAGTTGCTAACGGAAAGTGTTGTCAACTGTTAGTCTAACTGTTGATTTCTGAAGAGATACAAGCGAATTAGAGGAAAACTTTGACATTATACGGTTAATGAGTGCTATATAAAAAGATTAAAAAGACTCAATAAATAAGTTCCAAAAGGTCATTTATAATTATTATAGTAAGGCTTACTATCGAGGAATATAATTGG
>JABFPT010000056.1:56911-74625 GCA_022817245.1 Nixonia krombeini | reverse complement strand
AAAATGCAATATAAGAGATTATGTGACTAGTCAGCTTCGATGCCACCGAGAAAACATTTAAGTTTAACAATTTTCACGAATCGTTTATCACATGTGAAAAACTATATTTTATTGTCTAACATTTCGAAAATAGCCGAATAATCGCACATGAACTATGACGCATAAAGTTGTTGATTTTAAAGATGTTAGAGACATGAAAGTCGACTATTATTTGACAAATTTAATAAGACTTTTTTGATGTTTCATTTAATTAGAGAAATGATCATAAAAAGAGCATTTTTGCGATTCAGCGAATATTTTTACTGGACGCTATATAGCATTATGTAATTGTAATATACGCCAGTGCTAAAGCAAAACTAGGAATGCAGCAATACACTTGGAGTGTATCTGCCCTGTGAAATTCAGATGCAAGTCCGCGAGATCGAGGTCGAGGAAGTAACCTCGGGTCTGATCTTATGTTTGTGGTCTCCCGGTAGTACTGTCAACCCCTTCTCCATTCTCTTCCGTCCTGCTCTGAAATTTTATGGCTCATGAATGAAACATTGGATCTAGTCGTATATCCGCGAGCTTGTCGACGTGTTGCAACGGTGGCTTAATGTATGCCATAGTAGCGAGAAATGGCAAACTGATTGAACAAAATTAAAGTAGAAACGAACTCGAAATGCCCATACTTTTTGCATGATTGAGCTTTGAGGACGGAATAGGCATTTATATTCCATTCGTGAAAATTATTATTAAGCAAATAAAATACAGGACATCACCTTTTTTTCACATTTTATTTACAACTATGCTGGGTCTAACAAGTTGTGCAGCTTTATACAAACAAAATTTTAATTTAGTTTCGGTATGATGTATCAAAGCGAAGAACATTCTCTTATTCTTAAAAAGCTGGTCAATGCAAAGGGTTTGACTAGAGTGATAGTTTGTTAAATTACTATAAATGTATATATACTAATGGCTTGTTATTATTTTTAATATTAAACCATTGTCATCGCAAAAGGTATGTAACAGTGTTTAATTTGAATATATGTGTGATATGTACATGTGTAAGTACGCATGTATAAAAGGAGACTGCAAAATTTATAGCATTACTTTTCCAACCATTCCTATATTACAACACATTTCACAATTGATATTTGTATTTTAATACAATGTAATTATGCCAAATATAATACAGATAATACGACAAATAAGTCGTATTTATTTTTTCTTGGCGGGCAATTTTTAATGTAGAGAAAATGTAGTGTTAACGGATACTCTGTGCTCTAATGCGGAACTGATTGGCTTGGATACGAGGTCAACCGTGATTTTCGTGACCCATCGTTCGCGAGCTTAGCCACATTTAGTTTCCCTCGAATCGTTTCCACCTTCGCCTAGATCTCTGAAGCCATCCATCTTGCATCGAACACGTGGTTCTTTCAATACAATAAATGAACGAGTTGGTTCATGAGAACATCGTAAGGTATGCCAGATAGCGTATGACCTTATATTTTTATAGCTTATAATTAAAAAAAAAACTAGTCATCCGCGAAAGAAAAAATAACAAATTATTGTTTTGACTTCTTTGTGTTGAAGGCAACTACATTGACGTTTTGTGCACTTCACAGTATTCTCTCTTTTATTCGTCCATGGCGGTTTTTCGAATAATCGACGGGAAAGCGATCTATGCCAAAAAGTAATTAGCATCGTCGACAGAGCTGTAGCGCAATTAGAGTACGTAATCCATGATGAAATTAGCGGGTTCGTGTTAAAAACTCGATTAGCTGATGCTGCTCGTCCTCGATCTTACGAACGTACAGAGATGGGATAGAACTATAATCATAATTTCATCGTAATTACATTTATGATCCACTTTACCCTCGTAAATTGTCGTCGACGACTGGCACTACGCACGATCTTCATAGTCATTATACATGAGGGGCTTTCTTTACAACGAAATTCTTTTCTCACCATCTTCGTAGGGTGGGCTTCATTAAGATTAAGGATGTTACGGCGAAAGATTATGGGGCGAGAAGCAAGGTAAAATTCAATGCGTACGTCAAGTACAATCTTGTTGCTATTAGCTTTCTACTTTGGAATCTTGGGGAAAATTGAAAATACGTTTCAGTATCCCACTAATACTAGACTAACAATGTATCCCTGCATGTATCTAATAACTTCTATATGTGTATCGTAAGGTAACTTTGCTACTTTATTCTTATCACAATTCAGTTTTACACATTGTTTGCAAACTTTTCCCTCTACGATGCAACAATATTTCTGTTTGTTATAATTATTGTTGTTGATGTTGTCATAGTTGATGAGTGATTATTTTTTCTGATGTAGTTGACATTATACGTAGTGCGCTACGTGCATGTATTACAATCAATTGTAATTGTAAGATACTTTTGCAAGAAAATTCGCTTACGAATTAGCGTAGCAATTAGTCCAGATTCGTATCGACATTTGTGGCATATAATGGAAATTGGATCACCGAGGCGTTCATTTTCGTCCCTGAGCGTGCAAGAGGAGTGATCATGCCGGGCTGGTCCTACTGCCGGAAGTAGGTACCGCGTTTCGCGGATGGAAAGGACGGCATTGGAGGGAGTGCACGCATTCTTGGCGCGACGAGGGCCGCTCTCATTGGCTCCTGGATAGCGGAGCGTCACACCAGTTGGTCGCCTTAATGATACGTTGCAGCGGACCGGGTAACGGATGACCACTTCTCCCACTCTCTGCTCTTAATTGAAGTTCCACGGAGCCAACTGCCAATTGTGTGCAGGTACGCATACCTCATATAACACATGCGTGTTACCCTCGCGTCGCGTACCTTGCACAGATTCTTCGTCGACGAAGAATTACACATACGACGCCCAAACTTGTTCCAATGAAGCGTTTCGTTCTTCCAACACGCTAACTTTTTCTCCGTTCTGTGCCTAACCTTGGTTAGATCGAACATAGACTTCATGAGAATAACAGTCCAACCTCCGCTGTAAGATGATACAGTGTATGATAAACGTGACGTGGTCCCTTGCTATTTCCCGTTACTATTACACGGGCTGAATAATGACGGGACGGCGCTGAGTCTACCACGCGTGTAATCGTATCATTTCTACAAAGAAGAATGTCATATACAAGAACTGTATCTGTGCACGGCGTTTCATATAATTAATAGTAAAGAATATGTCGATTTTTGCAAATTATCAGTACAAACTGATCTATGAGTTCTCGAAGTGATCTATGAACGCGAAGTTGCCATTGATCTTTGACATTCGTACGATAGGTACAACGATAGCTATATCAAATCAAACCTTTTTATTTTGTATCACGTTCTCATCACCCGTTTACAGTACGTTCTTTTTTTTACCATTTGATTTACAGCTCGTACTGTTTATTTGATTTCCTTCACGTTGTTAACGAACATTGCGAACGACAGAAAATTGCGTTTCCAACGTTTATCTCTGCGTGTGTCCTTCTGATACTCTTCAGACAAGCCCTCGCTTTCTTAATGAGTATTTATTGTACGAGTAATACAAAAATGTTGCTGCTTTCATTTGTCCAGATAAATACTTTCGCTCTAGTGTAGAAGATGCTGGATAATTCTATTCCATTGGCAGAATAGCAGCAAGAGAGTTATGCTATATTTTACATAAGCTATATTATACATTATAAGTCACATGCCATATGTAGCTACCAATCGGTGCTTACACTGTCCAATAAAAGACAAAAGTCCGACAATTTTCGGTTACACGTGATCTCATTAACTCGACCGTTTGGCGGCCACTCACCATAACCCCGTTGCTCCCTGTGAAATATTCTATTACTCTCATTTTGGACCATATTCCAATCTGTGAGTGCGCGAGAAACGCTGAAAAAGGACGATCATTATTTTAAATTCGCTCCAAATATTATCGCAAAAATGCATATTACATCTCGCGATGGCTCTGAGTATTCGTACATGCTTGTTCCTCACACCTTTTTCGAAACTGTATCTGTGTATGTACGTGAATGTATACACATACAGATATGTACACACACATATTTGCTGATGGGCACAAACCTCGCATGTATGCACATCCCTCTGGATGCAGTGAGAGGTATAAGATTAGGGGAAAAAGTCGAATGATGGTGTATAAAATGAACACAGTTCTCGCATAAACATTCCCATATATTTCGTGATCAATCGAATTTCGATATAGCACTTGGTTGATAGATGTCAATGCTACCAGATTATTTTCTTGCGATAATCAGTATTCGCAGTATTTTATCACAATTGTAAACATTTTGTTCAACTGAATAGATTTCGTTACAGAGCAGCAATCTTTTTCTACTGCCACAATTTTAATATTCGACGAAATAACTGTGCCCTCCCTGTTCCTTTAAATGTTCAAGTCCTCGACCTGTATCAGACGTGTACAACCATGTATACGCGTATTACATGTATACTCATATAGGTGTAAGCGTGCAAAAGCAGCAGCGATAGGCCAAGAACTTGGAAAGTGCACGCCTCGTTCAATCCGACAGCGTAAAGATGGTTGCGAGAGATAGTGTAAAGTTAATAACGGACGGTCGGATAGATGCGAGACGCGAGGGCCGGCGGTGGATACATATGTATGTGTGTGTGTCTGTATATATATACATATATATATATATATCGACACATACGCAAATATACACTGATCGCATCGATGAACGTCCGCTAGTGCGATCGACTTCTCCTTATTCGTAGATGTGGGACTTCTCCCTGCGTCTGTCTCGCATATAATGTAGACGTGATAATGAGAAATTGACATCGAATGAGGAATTATTAGCAGCTATGTAGAAAAATACAATGTTTAAAAAATTACAAAGTATTCAAGTTCAAAGGATTTTCGAAAATTAATTAAACGAAAGAGAACTGCTGATTTACAAGGACGTGTATAAGAATTTGCACATCGCCAGTAATAGTCAAAAAAGGAGACTGATAATTTCCCTACGTGTGCTGCAATTGTGAAAGTGTGAAATTGTGAAAATTTCAATGTTCATTTCGATGTTCTTCCAAAACAAGAATCTCAATCAGTAGTAGCCGCTAGTCCACACTTTCTTAGAGTACGAAAAAAAAATGAGAGATATTTCAGACGGAGAGCTTCAAAATATGTGCCCAGATGAAAACGTAATCATTCGGGGGAAAAGTATAAAGTACGCGTTTGCTTATCCAGTGGCAAGGGAGATAGAGATAGAGAGAGAGATAGATAGATGAATAGATAGAGAGAGGGGGAGAGGAGAGAGAGAGAAGGCGTTTAATCCGTTACGTGATCTATGTCTTCGGAGTGTGATCGATCTGTGAGAATCGGTCGTAGAAAATGAGATGTCTTGAAAGCGCCAGCAGCGTGACGTAGCCAGTTAACGATCGTTAAAAACGTGATTTACTACCGCGGTAATGTGGAATATCGAGCTCTATCTTCCTGGCAGTTCAGTTGGCCGGGATTAATTGTCGTAATAAGTTGCTGTTAACTGCGCGCGCGCGCGCGCTCACGGCAAAAGGCGACCCTAAGAGACCGTTAGTCGCCCAGGTTGGACTCGCCTCGGAAACTACGTGTAGGAACATACTCCTCTGAAATTACGGACCGCTTTAACGGAACTTGCATCTTGTACTACCGATAATAGCAACGTTGAACGGAGCGCTTCCGGACGACAAGCGTGTTGTCCCTTTGAACATGCGTAGCCAGGTCGCAGTTGAACATGACAAACGATTGTTTATCTGTAATTGTCAGGCAGGTTCATATTTGCATTTTACGCCTGAACATGCGCTTCTGCCTTCTTTTATTTCCATACGTAAGAATATTCAAGCATTGATGCTGAAAAATAGTATTAATTTTGGTCATGTTAATTATTTTCTTATTCCAATGTATTCCATTTGATAATAACATTATACTTACATTCATATTACTGATCAAATATATGTAATATTTGGTATTTATACTCATCAATGTACATGCTACACGTTTGTTCTATTGTACTTTAAATTTATTGAAATTTAAAATAAATCAACCTCTTTTCAAGGAGTATTATTTCATGTTGAATCACCATTTACCTATAGTGAGAAAGCAACTCATGCCTGAAATTTGGTAGTCATTCGGTGTAATGAGAAGTGTGAAAGAAACTCAATTGCAATTTCTGTCAATATAAATTCTCGGTGACTTGCAACATCTTTGACCTTGCTCCGTTGACGACACTGTAGAAAACTTAGTTTATCATCTAAAATAACGTAAAAGCTACCGATGTCAACATGTCGACAGTATCCACTGTTACTGTCAAAGTTTGAACCTGAATAATTTCATCCCTCTTGCGTTATTCACACTGTCTCAAAACTAGACATTTGAAAAACACAGTATTTCGTCGTTTACGTGTTTACGAAGACTAAGTGTACTTGTATGACGAAAAGGCATTGTTGCAAAAGTGTAATTATAACGTGAGCCTTCCATCACACACGCTGTGAAAATGTCGAAAGCAAACATTTGACGTTACAGTGGTTCTCCAGTAAAACACTGAGCAAGGAGAAAAAAGAGTAAAACGGCAATAACCGTAGAAGCCCTTTGTATTTTCCTCTGGCCAAATTTACAGTACTTTTCGTACACTGAATATAGCTGTGCATATAGTTTCTGGAAATTGAAATTATTGTATAATCGTTGTACATTCACGATAACCAATATTACAGTTTACATAAGTGGACAAATCGCTGATGGAGTACTATTAGTATCATAAGAATCAAAGACGGCATTCAAATCTCCTCTGAGTCATATCAAAATTTGATATTTCCACTTCATAATCTGTTCGAAGTGCGACAGTCGGTAGTTCCTTGGAAATTATGGACGATGAAATTGAACGAAAAATAAAACTCGCGCGCATGCATGTGTGTGTGTGTGTGTTTTTGTGTAAGGGAGAGGGAGGGAGAACAGGAAAGGCAAGAAATAAGAAACTACGCATCAATCCACGAAATAATTACATGACGTGAATAGCGGGTGAACGACAGAATCAACGATAATTGCGTTATTACGGTATGCCGATGCTGAGAGTGACACAGTGGGACGAGTCTATTAAGGGACTTGGATAACTACCGAAACACGTTCCTTGAGACGTAGCGGGCTCCTATCGCTGGACCCATCAACATTCTTTATCGATACGATAATAATTTATTATACGGCCACGCTTGTTCCGGCTAGTCGGCGACCAGAAAGAATAGACCCTCCGGGTGTCGTGCTCAGGCACCTACTTCTTCCGAACGAACTTACGAGCTGCTTTCGCAGGACTCCGCGCAAAAAGCTGGCGCGTATACGCTTCACGTGCGATCGGCCTCGAGATTAGATGCTCAAGCTGCTCTTCTGCCGCGGTGCACTACAAGGATAAGGAATTTCGTTGTTCACGAGAAAATCTCTTCAGGCAGTTCCTTTTTTTTATAGAAACATTTTGTTTAACAAACAAAGTACTGCAGAGTATTCTTCCGTTAAATTTCAATGTTCTGTTTGCATGCTTCTCATATTAATTGTACATGGCAGATATTTCATTGGAAACTACTATTTTTATTGCTATTGTTTCGCATCACAACCGTTTCAATAATCAACGTTAACGGAGTTTACAATTAGTTTGACATTTGCGGAGACTCTGCGTTCGAAACGAACGCAAATTGCGAGATGTGCTAGGCCAATAAAAAATCACGAGGAAATTGACAAAAAGCTTCGCAAAATGTTCCTTTCTATCAATTCACCGAGAGTGCGCAGTTGATTCAGCACGTACTTGTGAGTAAGCGTAACTCCCTCCCACTCGACGAGTCTACGCCGGCATCATTTCTCTCCTCTTTCTCTCCCTACCTTTACACCCCCCCCCCTTGACCCCGCACTCCCTACTTCCCCCTAGTCGCTCATTCCCACTCTCTTTTTCTTCCGTTGGCTTTACCTCTTGAAAAGTATTATAAAAACTCTAATCGCATGCTCCGACCGTAAAAGCTCTCTTCTCGTCTGCTTCCTTGCGGCACTCCCGGCTGTTGCTCGCCGCGCTGCCGCGAAATGAGGTAACGACGCGACTAAAAAAACGCCCGTACGCCTGATTGTTTTACGTCCAACCGCAGATGCAATCTGCAGCGAGGAACGACCAGGGACGACGAGTGAAATCATGCTATTTCAGCGCGCAAGAGTCCTCGTTTTCGGAGCACAGCTCACGTACACCGACGATCAACTTGAAGTCCTATGGAGTCTTGATTTCAAAGTTGCCTGCAATGGCATGAACAAATACTCTTTATGTAGGCGTACAATGCGTACACGAATTCGGTTTTCCGAATTAAGCGATCATCGCTGGACGACGGTGGAAAGCCTTGACAACTACTTCAGTCCTTCTCAGTTCTTTAATTTAAGCACCGCAACGAATATGTACATTAAGGGAAAGAGGGTACGCACGAGTGTTTCCAAAAGAATGGTTGCACTCCTTGGACTTTGCGCGAACCTTTAGTTGACAAAGTCATCTGTCGACGTTTCGAGACTGTAAAGTCTTGAACAGGGCCCAAATTCCGAGAGTCGGAGGACGACAGATCGCTTTATCAGATAAAGACTTGTACAAAACCGAAGAAAAATATTCACGTAAGCGAATGCGAGGTGTATCGTTAATCAGCAATTACTTCTGCATAAGAAACTTTGATAAAACTATGTATCACAGTGTTTGAATCGTCTTTTAATTTGCATACATCTTGCTGTTTTACATACACTGTTCAATCTTATTGAAAGTAAGGGGAAATTCTTATTAAATATTACAAAAAATATCACATCATGAAATAATTATTTAGTTATCAAACTGCTCGACTATATTTTCGATTGCACAAAAGTTGAGAAAGAAATTAAGGGCAGGCAAAAAGAACGGTGTAGTAATTGTTGAGAAATACGTAACTCATTATTAGGAGATATAATTTTTCTCAGTATGTTGCAGAATGAGTATTTCATAAAAGTATGATACGTTGTGCTGCGAAGGCAATTAACAAGAGTGTTCCTTCCGCGATATCTGATAAACGAATGCCTCATCAGGTCGTACACCCGTCTCGAGCACCCTAAGTGCGTGCAAAATACCATAATGAAATAAAAAAATAGTTGTATAACGAAGATTTCCCACGTGTTGGTAAATAAGTACGCTTTCATATAGAGCGCAAGTCTCGGGTAATAATGCGCGATGATGCCTTGCACAGATATGGAGGACAACGCGGTAATTTTCCTTTTCTCTCAACCGCGACCCCACCCATTCGCCCTGTTGCACTCCAACAACACAGATGCAGATATCCTTCCCGTTTAACATGCCCCATCTTTCGCTGTCTACTCTGCATATCTCTTCCTCCCATTCCCTGCTCCCTCTCTCTCTCTCTCCCCCCTCTACCTCTCGCCTCTTTTTCACCTCTTCCACCTTCGTCGTGATTTTCCTTTTCTTTGTCATTCAACCAACCGCGGATCGCAGCCGCTACCACCTTCACGGTTACCCGCTCAGGTAGAATAACATGATTTCCCGAAACGCCATAATATCTTCGCTGATACGAATGTTGGACAAATAGTCTTTTCCAGTAGAATGTTAATAGCATTGGTCAAAATAGTAAAGTCGATTGCGTGCTTCGCGAATCATATCGAGAGCAATTGTAAGGAGAAAAATGCTAGACTTAATGATCTTAATGATCAAGAACATGAACAGCCGCGGCACGAACGGTAACAACAAAAGTGAGTTGAAACTGGCCAAGTCGTTGTTTACCGAGGCTCGTCGTAAAGGAAAACTGATGAGAGCAACGAAACGAGAACACTGAAGGAGAAGAGTGAAGGTTGGAGGAGAGTGCTTCTGATGCATAGAGTAATGTGGTTAAGCTCTTTCGTATCCAAGTCTGCTGGGTGTGTGTGTTACGCGGCTCCACACGGAATACTCGAGTCGTGACTTTTTTTCCTTTTTCCTAGCGAGTTCCACATAATGAAGTCCGGCGAGCTGGGTTTGCAAAAGACGTGGAATTTCGCTCACGGCTGTTTTTCTTTCACGAACGTCTTTTTCTACGTCTCGTCGTGCTACGACGACGCGATAATGTACACCATCTTTGGGGGACAGTGCTCCGGGCACGGAGGTCGTGCAGAAAGATCTTTCGCGACGTCTCTCAGGCGCTAACGAAGGTAACACCCTCTCGTACCTCTGAGCGAGCCCTTTCGTGGGCCACGAAGGCCGTCGTGTACAGGAACGCTTGCGGTGAGCCGCGCGCATATACGCTGCTGGTCAGGTCCTTCGTAAATGTAAATTGATCGGAGCAACGTTCATTAATTAGTCGTGCGAGGTGGTATGTTCCTCCTCTCGTATGTTCCACGTTCCACGTTTCACGTCCCGTGCGCGCGGGCTTTGACTCGTCCCTCGCCGGTCGTGTTACTCGTTGGAAATCGTGCCTAGGGCTTGTCGCCGCGCGAAAGGCGCCTCCAACGAATCGATTGGTGCCGGTTTCGCCGGCCTCGGAGCCTGCCGTTCGCACGTTCCCCAAGCACGCGCTGCCGAACATGCCTTGCCGATAATTATTTAAGTGGCGCGTTTACCCACCATCGTGCCCAAGGATTGGTCAAGAGGATCGAGAACATTCGTACGCCGAGGTACGAATACAATGAGCCTGAGACAAGAGCATGAAAGCAGACGGTGATTGAACTTTATTATTAGTCGGCAAGAACAGCCACGATCGCGTTGTTGAGAGCATTTCTCCGACCTACGAGCGACTCCGCTGGACCGAACGAGAATCCCCTATTCCGTTTTCTCTTTCATACGTCCCCTCCCCACCGGGATCCACTTCCGTGGATCACTTCCTTCTCACATTTATCAATACGATTATCTTTATCAACAAATGAATACATCTCGAAGTAGCACTCCTACAAACGAATAAAGTGATCGTCGTTATTTGAAACGCCGCAGTTATAGGAATGAACGCTGGTGGTGTATGTGAAGGAATGTTACGACGTGTGATTGCCCTGGATCGTGCGTTATCATTAACAGTATCGTATATGCGTGGAGCAATTCGATAAACAGTGGAAAAATGCAGGCAAACTGGATCTGCACACGGGATTCCGAGATACGAATGATTACGAATCTTCTAACTTAAATTAATTTCTTTTCCCGTGCAACGTTTTCCGTGCGTGTACGTGTAAGTACATTTCTTCTGAAATGTAACCTCTATCGGCGTAAGTATTCATAAGCAGTAAAAAATGATCGCATTTTTGACGAAATTTTAATTTACATTACACCGGAATAAATACCTGATACTGATTACTACGTAGATATATTAAAGAATAAAGAAAACAAAGACAAAGAAGAGAATGTAAATAATATTCGAATGTAACGAATAAAGCCAGTATTCAAATAGACACAACAGACGGTGAGAAGTTATACATATATATGTGAAATGTGAAGAAAAGAGAGAAGGAAGAGAAGGAAAAGGAAGAGGAGAGTGACGTGGAGTGACCACTCGGCGTGATATACTCCTGTCGCGTGTATTACAGTACAGCAGCATGCTCGCAACCTCGAGTCTCCTTCGAGGTGAATGAAGTGTAACGCAAGATCGCTGAACTTGCGAGCAAAAGAAATCATTTTTTCGTTCAACCCGTTCCAGAAGTACACTAAGCTCGTCGAATTCGAAATGAACAGTTAATCGGTACAGTAAACCTTACATTTCACCCCATTTAATGACGAACTATTGGGTTGTACACATGTCTACTTTTAATATGTTTAATATGTCTATTTTTCAGAGAAGATATTACATGTCGTTAAAAGCATCAAAGATCATCAACGTGACTCTGAACAAAATTTACAACAGAACAAACAAAGTTTCAAAAAAAAAAAAAGAACGGAATGATGATTAAGAATGTTGCATATAACTGTACTAACGACTGATTACAAATAAACTTGCTACAAAATTTTGAATATAGAAAATTTGACTCTTCACCTCCCTTGATCGTTCAACGCGTGCGTTTGTGCTGTTTTTGATAAATTAGAATACATTACTATGACTACTATATCTATTATATACCTTCTTATATCACGTGAATCCACGAGCAACAGGTTCACGAGATCACGGACGAATAATTTCTTTCCCACAATGCACTTGTACCCCAAGAGTCTCGCGCCTCTCTGAATGATATGTGTATCTTCCTGTGCGGTATTCTCTGTGCTCGAGTAATAATAACACCGCGTGAACGATATAAGAATCACGCGATGCTCGAAAGTACCTCGAAACAGGGGATGATTTTTCTTTCTCAAACTTTACCCTTACATCTGCGTTAACACTTCGATTGAACGGAACATCTTACACACATACACGTAACACACGCACACACGTGGCAGAAAATTGCTTTCATATACGTTAATAATATAAGTAACAAATCTACATTACACTCTACAGGTTAAATGCAAGGAGACAAATTTCACTGTTTATTTTTGTTTCCCCTACTGCAATATCCATGTATTTGTACTAAACGCTCATCAATGCCCAATAAAGTCAGGCATAAAGTACGAATAACATACAAGGAGGAGTTCATATGTAATTTTTCTTAACATTGACGTATTATGACGTATGGGCATTTAACGTTCTGTACTCGGATATATGTGTCCGTTTATTGATTGCAGTAGATTTCCAAATCGGAAGAAAATTAATTGTTATAAAAAAAACGACTGCATGCTATTATATGCACTGTATTGCATATATGCACTATCGTTATGCCATTGTAATTACACTGATACATTAACGCAGGAAACAAAAATATATAACAAAAATATAATCGCATTCGGTAAGATCCAATTTTATATAATTAAAATTTTTTATTATTATTTCGTTTTCGTTTTTTTTTTCATTTCATTTAATTTTTTAATTTCAATTCGTTTAAATGAAATTTGCTCAAATGAAAATAAAAATGTTAACATCAAATAAAACTTGTTTTCATTCCAAATATATTAACTTATTTAAATGAAGTAGATTTTTTCACTCAGTGTGTTACTTCTGTCGGTTATAACTCGTTGCAGAATCGTGCACTGATCGATTAGAGCGATAAAGAGATGAACAAAAGAAGAAAATATCGAGCCTCCCTGAAATAAGGAAGAAAATGTGGGAGAAAGAAGAAGTATCGAGGGACACGCTGGAATCCTCTGACGGTAAAGAGAAACAATCTCGATGTTGTGCACGAGCGCGAGCAACGCTAATTAATGAAATAATGGCACTTGATTCTGCGTCGGCTGTCGTCGACAGGAAGGTGTCGAATGCCTCCCGCCAGAATGTGCGTGGGCGATTATTTATGATTCTTTGTTTCGTGAGCTTTCGCCCCGCGCCACTATTTATTGAAAACTTTGCTTCGCGATAATACATAAATTTGAAACAAACGTTCCAAAACCAACATAACACCGTTGATTTCATTTCGGAAATTTAAAAACCGGTTAAATTGAAATTTAACACTTAACCTGCAAAATATTATTATTAACTGTTCGAAAATGGTTGTTTCATAATAACGTCGTAAAGTCAGCCCAAAAAACCGTGTACTTTACAAGTAAAGATTCAGTACTGAATTAACTCTCCTTTTTAACTCAACTACTTTAAGACATCTTGAATAGAGAAAGAAATGACATCATCTTTGTTTTTGAATCGTGTTCGACTAGATATTCAATAATTGCAATATCAAATCATTTTGGTTGGTCGTGTGTGTAATTGATACAAAAAATATTGTTCAAGATACGCGACATTTCTTCGTACGTCTGAACGAAACAGAATCGCGTCATTTCCATATATACTTCCAAAAGAACAGCGACAAGATACACGCGACGAAGGTCGGGTTTTGAATGTACGTTGAAAACTTGGGAGACGCAACGCGCCGTCCTAATAAATCCGTGCGCATGTCCTCGAGACGACGAAACGACGAATTTATTCGGACTTGGTCGGGCAAACGGCATCGGTAATCGGATACTTTCGGGCTTACGCACGCTGGCTCGATCCCGATAATTAATTGCACGGTACTCTCGCAACGTTTCTTTGAGTATCTTTCCGATTCTTTGAAGGAGCGATTTCATAATAAGCCGCTCGCACGACCGATGCACTTTCAAGATAACCGACAAAAACCAGCGAAAAGGAGTCATCGCTCGTCTACACCCTCCATTGATAAACGTGCGTTATGTATTGAGGATGGAGTGGAGATGTAGATGGAACGTCCGTTAGCAGTTTACCGGCCGAGTACCGGCAGAGACACGACAATCTCCGTTGTAAGCATACAGCATCTTCCCTATTGTTAGTGCAAAGCTACTTTCTACTAACTTTCCTACTGACATTCCTTTTTTTGCACATATGCACATATGTACGTGCACGACGCAAATGTAATATTGAGGCAGTCATAGGTGTGCGAGTGGTGAGAACGAATCTTGTGTAAATGCATTTGTGAAACATCGCTATCATCTCGCAATTCGAGATCAGTAGTAATTATAGTTTCTCATTTAAATGCCCGATGAGAACCATGTGTTGAGTTGCGCACACAACCACGTGAATATGACATTCTTGTGTGAATAGACGTAAAAATGAGTTACGTGCGACGACGTGGGAGGAATGATGGTGAATGGCGAGTGCGCACTCCCGCGTGCGGAACTACATCCGCGTTAACGAAATCATACAGTTAAAGATGATGCGCAAAGCACTTTGATAAGGCGACCATGGTTCTTCACACCATCTCGCCGTTTATTTCGCTGTTTACGCTGTCCACGGCAAGCGCGAGGAGAACGGTAAGGGCTGGATTGCGAGACGCTTGAAAGATGGTCTCGCCTCATTAATTAACTGTATTTTATGGTTACTGCGAGAACAAGCGGCTTTCATTTCTTACCGCAGATTGAAGTTTCGCGACGCATGAGACGCCGTCGCGGATACACGATAAAATACCGGCGGGCTGGTCCTTTCAAACGGGCCGTGTGGCCGACGATGCCATACGGCCTTCCTCTTTTCGCGACAATTGAAACTTGTCAGCGCGGCAATCTTCGCCCTCCGTAATAGGACGAGAGCGTGGCTGTCGCGTAACGCTCCTCTGTCACCGAACACCGCGATACCGCGTTGCTGCGCGCATCGTTCCGCCTGTCAAGTTGCTTCGGTGTCGCCGGTAAGAACAAACGCTGACGCTGCTGCAAAGAGATAACGCAGGCGTAGGTAGGAAGGGTCGATGGGGGGCGAGAGGGAGGCCGTAGGGAGGTGAGAGTGAGTCGACGCGCTGCGGCACGTTTGAGTATTCACAAGCCGTGCCGCGTCATAAACTGTCCGCTCGGGGTACCATCGTGCTGCTCCACCGTTTCCGAGGATTACGAAGCGCGTAGCGGTGGCGATCGCGCATTTCGCTTGCAAACCTCGCGCGTGGTATGCGAACTTACCATTACCCGCCGGATATTGCCGCTCATTCCGCAGCTATGAAACTGGCAATATATTTTTGCACTTGCGAGAAATGTTGTCTCAATTATACTTTTTCTCGTAGGTGTGGAGGTATGAAAAGTATGAAATCCCTGCCAAGTTAGCACTCCTCTTTTTGAACGTTAACAAAACACTTAGAGTTCTAGGCAGTACTGGGCAATTCAGTAAGAGTGTTACAGTTCTGACGAATTTTCCAAAAATGAGGGGTACCAAATTTGTAAAATTGGAAGCACAAGAATCGATGTAAATTAAGTTTTCCTCTCGGAAACTTTTTTGTCTTTCCTTTGCACTATATGACACAAACTTTAAAGGGCATTCCTATTCGTGTCAAAATCGCGCTACTTCCAATTGCAAGTGTCTTTTTTTTAGAGAAAGAATTGAAGGGTGACAACTGAAGCCTAGTTGAGTTTGCCAATAAAATGGGTACTTCAGAAAGATAGCACGGCCACATATTTTTTCGATGTCGACGTAAAATTTCCACGGAGCTTTTTCTAAAAATTTAGTCACGACCTCTAAAACTATTGTACAACTATCCATAATTCTCATTTTGTTGATATTCAAAGAGAATGATGCTAATTTCACAAGAGGACGTATGAAATAATCCGACTGGAACGATCAGAAACAATGTAAGCGTAAAGGTCGCGTTTGTCTCTGTTATCTCTATTATTGTTTGCCTGCTTTACCTGTTCGCAGCTACTTTAGAGTTGTGTTATCATTGCTCCGTTCACCACCAAAAAATGATGGTAATGATCAATGACAAGAATCACTCTGTTTGCATACGCAGTAATTTTGATTACCCCTTTGAGCCTGACCTACCGTGCGGCATAGTTTCATTGAGTATAAGTTACCAGTAATGGAATTTGGTGATAAATTAATTGTACCTTTCCTGCCAATCGTGTATTTGCATCGAAAAGACTGTAACGGATGGGTGCATACTCGATCTATCATTCTGACTAAAAAACCGATATTGTAAACTCGTCGAAATGTCTCTCGCTGCGAAATGTCAAAGGAAAAAGGGCGAGAAATTATTTTTTTGTAAAGGACTGCTACAAGAGTGGCATCAAAAAACTGTAATCTGTGGGTCGTGAACAGTCTATATGGCGAGCGTCTCATTAAGTCCGGTCTTCGGTCCACGAAGCAACATTGTGGTATACTTTATCGATGCTCAGAGCGTAACTCCACGAACAATGAGGTCTCGTTGGCTAGAGCAAGTTTTCGATACATCCAGCACGCTCCTTCTCTCTCGTTCCATTCCTCCCCTCGACCTCCCATCGTCCTCCTTTCGTCCTTCCTCTTGCCGTCGTTCCCTCACCTGCCCCACCATTCCGCTCGTCGTGCCACCCTCAGACTCTCTCACTCGACCAGTGACTCTAATTAACGTTGACAGTAATTAACATAAATACCAGCGCTTCCTTGCCAGACATTGACATTGCTCCGCCCGTACCTGCCTCCCATCCCCACGAGGCTAGATGCACGGTGAAGATTTAGCCTTATCTCCCGATGCTACGCTAATCGTTCGCTGCTTTTCCTATTTCTCCGCTTCTCACAACGCTTGGACTTACCTGAAACAGAGAAGATCAAGGAAAACGTTAGATTGGTAAAGGTCGACATGCAGTCCTGCGCGCATTACTGTATAAGTTCTAATGCCTCCGTTCCCAGTGTCGAGATTGGCTACGAGAACTTATCTGCTGATCGAAAAACGATCGCTGAGATGTACCAAACTCACGACGGTAAACCCACTTATGTCATTAGATTTACCAAATGAATCAAAGCGTGACGATTACGGTAACACCTTCCAATTTTATTCTTGCTTCCGTTGCAAGACAAAAAATCAGAGAGCAGACAATTTATGTGCAAAAACGTCCGAATTTTGTGAATTTAACATATCTTTACCTTCGCAAGAGTCACGTATGGAGGAAATCTTGAATGCAAGACGACGTGCGGACTAACACGGCTCATTAGCCTACACTCCGTTGCTAATGAAAGCTCCTTACTCGAGTGCACGCCAATATCTCGAGGTACTCGGCTGGCTATTACCCGTTCCCGGTGACTTAGTATTTGCCGCACCCCCGACGTTCTGGACAAAAGACTCGCTGGCGGCGTAATGACAAGCCTTATCTGGATCCGCGGATCTCACTTGATTGGGTGCGAGTTACAATGCTCTCTCGCACTCAGCTTACCAACGCAGCGCATAAACTTGGAACTTGCGACGCGACAATAACTCTCCCTTCGGCAGATGAGAAAACAAAGGCATAATTTCATCTAGATTTATGGGTACTTGTGAAAACGTTCTTCAATC
>JABFPT010000056.1:0-10375 GCA_022817245.1 Nixonia krombeini | reverse complement strand
TAGCACTTACTACTTTGCCTCGCATTATTCAATATATTATCGCCCTCGATTATGCTTTAGCGTGATAAGAATTGCACAATGATTATGTACTATCAGAAAAAAGGTCTTCATATGTGTAATTTAAAAAGTGTCAAGTATAATCAAATCACTTACATATTTTTCAACACGCGCATCCATGAGTAGTAAGAATAACCAGTGTTTGCAAGGAGATACGACTGATACTTGCTATATTCGTTGTGATTATATTTTAGTACTAATTTATTGACTTTTAACCGGTGCATCTAACTATTCATCCAATTGCTCGTATCGATCAATAGTTGTTAGAGAAAAGAAGAACTAATTTCATAATTTCTATTTACATTATAGAATATTTCATGAAAATAGCACTGTAAACTTTGTAAATGCAAATTGTAAAAAAAGGTGGCTACATGTAATAAAAAGTATTCGCAAGTTAACTGTGCATGTACATTTAACGAAATTAGTTGAGCGACTGTAAACTACCTTTTACTTACAAATAATGATACGTTTATGTATCATTACATATGTATACAAATGTCTATACGAATAGCGTTTGTCAGAGGGAAATTTCATTTCGAGAAAATGATGGAAAACTTGCAACACGGGACGTGTCGTTATTATGAAGCCGAGCTTTCCTGAATATCTCGTAAAGTTAGGAGATAAGGACGGCTTTTGCAGGCCCTGCAGATTAAAATACACATCTCATTTGCAAGTTAATCTCGCCCGTTCAATTACATACGAATGTGGGATAAGCGACATGAAGCTCCTGAGCCAAGTTCCACTGGACGCAAGACGCATAAAGCATCTCGACTATCGTTATGATACGTCACGAGACGAGACCGCGGTTGCCGAGGTAGTAGTAATGGTTTTCGCGTTTCGCCACAAATCCCTAACGACTTCATTCTTCTCGCAACTCGCGCATGCCTACGCATCGCTACCTCAACGGTTCACGACATCTTTTTCGTGATGATCCCACATCGTAACCTGCCTTTCTGTACATTCGCCTAGTGAAAACGGTGTCGCATGAAATTTGAGATGTCATCTTGCATTGAACCACAGAAGGAGTGAGAAACGTTTACGCCTGTTGATAAATACAGTCACTGCCACTCGACTTTTAATACGCGCAGAATAGTTTTATTTTTTTCCCATGATGAAAATATGACGAAAATCGCAAAGTTCGCTACTTCATGCATTACACTGTAGATGACTTTTGCTAACATTCTGGATACCTTTATACCGAACGTGCGTTCGGCATATACGGTCAGTCGTACCATGCAAATGTGCCAGTTGCTCGGTTCTCGGAAGGTAATCACAGAAGCCGAGCGACACGTTTTATCCTTCACGTGTGTTGTCAGATACGGACAGTAAGATGTACCAGAAGGAATCTAGTGGTGAAAGAGTGCAACGGTGTGATTCACAATGGCGATGCTCCTTCAGCGACGCTCGCATACAAATGTAGACGTAAACGTAGTCGCGTATGCCGGCATGGTGAAACAGTAACGGAGGACGTCTGCGGGCGCACTGACTGCGCGTTGACTCGTGTGCCTATAGATGTGCAAGAAAAATGGCATCACTGCGTAAAACGTGCCAAAGCGTCTCAGATAATTATCTGTGTAAACGAGCAGAAGAACCTCCTCCTTCGTCCGCGTTCCGTCGCAATCTGGACGAGAAAGTCTGGGCTGAAATGTGCGCAGCATTGTGCCGACTTGTTTACGTACTTCGCGTACTGCACGAACGTTTAAGGAAACGAGCACACCATTTATGCTTACTTTATACAAGTGACGCAATCTCGTATTGTTACTGCTCCCTTTCCATCGCCTTCACCAGTCCATGCGTACATAACAGTCGATAGCTTCGCGAAAGATACGCATAGCGATAACGCGTCATTTCGCACGGTCATCATTCGCATTTATTGGGGATTTAATCTTGCCCGGTATTTTCGGTGCTTTGCTTCTTGTTCAACTTTTTGTAGCAAGGAGACAGGGGCTATGCAACGCGTACTAATTTTCTCACAGCGGAGGGTCGCTTCCGTTTGTCGGTTTAACGGTTACCGCGTTGCTCCAACCGGAAATATAAAAGGAACTGTGCGAGACAATGCTCTTCGTCAGTATTGCATAAAAAGGATAAACGAATAAAGGAGGAGGTGAAGGAGGAGGTGGAGGAGGAGGTGGGGGTCCCCTCCTAAGGATGAGTTAGGGGGGTGGGAAGTGGAGGAGTGGACAAGGAAGGAAGTAATAAAAAGGGACCTACGAGAAAGAAATGCCTGACGAGCGATCGTATCTTCCGGAGGAACGCTAACGGGATACATCAACCCAGAGGGCTTCAAATGCGAGCCTGGAAAGGCCGGGATTTCGGAGTAGCCGAATGTCCTCGCGCGGCGGCCCTCCTCTTCGTCTTCGTCTTCGACCCGGATAACGAGACATGGTCTCTTCTTGCGCCAGATTAAGCGAGATTGGCGATACATTCGCTGAGACAGGCAGGTACCAAGGTTCCGAATCGTAGGGACGTTCGTTATTTCGTTGCGGAGACTCAAGATCTCATCGAAAAGCGGGGACATGTTCGACGAAAGATTGAGAAAGTTGCTGCATGCCGGCCACAAATGAGAAAATGCTTCGCCGTTTTCGTCGTCTCGCTCGCCCACTTCGATGACGCTGCTTACTTCGATCGATAACGAAACAGTTCGACACTGCTCACGTTGACGGGTCCTTTTCGCGGAATGATATACAACGAAATTTGTCAATTACATTTCAGTTTCGCTAAAATTGGATAGCTCGATCATTCAAGGTGATGAAGCGTAGAACGCAAATAACCATAACAATCCTTTTCAACACTCTTTATAACAGAACTCATGCGTTTTCGTATTCCAAGTGTCCATTAGTTTATAGGGGTATTTTGATACTTCTCATTTGTATGTTAACATATATTTATGCTTCTAGGATAGGATTCGCAGACGGAATAAATGAAAAATGAAATCAAATTCAGGGATATTAATTAATAATATAATTCAAATCAAGGGATAACCAGCACCGGCTGATTTTTGGTGAAAACCGGTATCAGTCGACATATCTATAAAACTTGTCCTCTGCTATCTAAATAAATTTCAATAATCGGTACAAAAGGGATGAATAAGTTCAAATTGTCTCGGACCATATACTCGAACCGTATACCACGTGGCCACTTCAATCTACACAAGTCTGATAGTTTACATTGCTTTTACACACTCAACTTGTTCCACAACATGTTTCTTAATAAACGTACTTTTGTGCGCAACAATGCAATTGAATGACAGAAACGAAAATTAATCGTAGACAATTCTCAAATTGAAGTGTAACACTGAAGGTATGAGATGAAAAAAAAATGGACTGTAAACACACACTGTTTGTACCAACCACAATTCAATATGTTTCACTAAAGCAATCTATTCGATTGAGTGGTGAAACCAGCGACGGGGGTAGTCGACGTCGATCTAATGAAAGCTGGCCTAGACCTTGGAGGACAAGCATAAGCTTATGAACTAAGCTATGTTCGCAGTACCCATGCACGCTCCCAACATCATGGAGTGTACAGCCTGGTCTAAAGTTAATAAACCTCGCGGTCGAGTCCTGCACCGAGGTTCTACACTTTTTTCCCTTTTTCTTATGCTACCTTCGCTTTTCCTTTTCCTCTTACCCTTCCTTCTCTTGCGTCATGGCCAAGTAATACTCACATCTACGACCGCCGACCACAAGACCACGTCTCACGATCATCTCTCTCTCCCTCTCCTTCTCCCCCTCCCTCTCTCTCTTCATCTCTATCTCTATCTGCATATTACTGTTATTTTTCTCATTCTGTCCTTCTCACTCCGTACAGCCAGGCTGCAAACACTACTAAACCAAACACTCTCAAATCATTTGCCTTCACGAAAATATTTCCTCACAATGATCATTTCTATTAGCTTAAACGAAATAAGGATTGTACCTATGAAATATGTTCTTAAGAAAAATTAAACTACGATTTGAATATTGTCATCATGTTGGCCATTGAGTCTAATATCGGCATTTCAGGACCCGAGTAAATTAGCTTCCATCATTGCTTACGTGTATCGTATAAGTCTGTTTGTAGTCGTGGTCAGTTGCGAATAAATATTTTCTGATGCCAGAAGGACAAATTTAATGTTTGTTAAAACATACGAATAACAACACAGATTACAGGAGGTGTAGTACTGAATATGTTAAACTACGTGTTAACTAGAGAATAATTCTATAAATGTGTTAATATAACGTCCTCATTGTTTACATAAGTACTATTTAACTTTCAGTTTAGAAAAGCATTTCCCATTTATAATGTTACCGGCGTTAATCAAGTACGGTAATGTGTGTTAAAAAATGTTGACAAGGCTTAATGCAGTTTTCTAGCAGAATCTGGTAAACTGTACTAAAAAGAAGTCATTTGCGGATCAAATGAATGCGCAAAGAAAGAAAGTTGATATTAGAGGTACATTCCAATTCGTAGTAGGTAATTCCCGTTTTTTTTCCGCAAATCCCATCAGACGCATGAATGCATTTTAATTATCGGATGTGATCGTGAGCTGCTAATCCTGCGGGTGGACCGGTTTGCGTTGGATTAGTCACATCTGCATATTTATGTATCTCGTCTATATACCAAGCATGTTTATTATACACAATGTGATTATGTATGATAGCAACGGTCGTCTTGCCTTTTCAACGCGTGAAAAAATATCTAAGAAGAATGAATATGAACTTCTTTACCCTCATTTACATGTTCTACTCTCAAATCTCCTCTGTATAGCTAACTCTCAAAACTAAATTGTTTTGAACGAAACAGACATTATGCTTGTTGAAGATTTATGTTAACCAGACGTAATTAATGATGAATAATTTACTTTAATCCTTTTTATATTTCCTTGCTGTATATTCGACTCTGCTTTTCATTGAATTTGACTTGACGGAAATCGATTTCACAAGCATTAGCAGGCTAAACAATGTTGTTATAGGCACGGATGAACGTAAAAATGTGGATGTATAGTATAGAAAAAACATAATGTGAAGTACATGCTAATATGTGCAAGTACATAACAATGTAAAGCAATGTATTTAAACAGTAATGTACAGTGATATGCGATATCATGTTTGCTGCAGTTTTCGACATAATGCTATGATTTGACCGAGGCAGCGCCTCGCTCATCCACAACAGCGTGCGCCGCCCCATATAACGGTTAAGTGACAGTCGCGGAGAGTAAGTCAAACACAGTGCGTTTCACGCATTCTTAAACCACTAGGCACACGGTTATAACGAAGGAGGCAGTCGGGCGAGAGCCGCGTGACATCGGCGGTACTCTCGTTAGAGATGTACGCAACATTTTCCTCTGATAATCGCAACTGGGATCACGATGCAGTTGTGATTAGCGGTCGGTCATCACACTGTTATACGCTCACTGAAGTTCTGAAGTTGCGCATTCATATAGCCGAGAAAGCGAAAAGGCGCGAAGTCGCAAAGACGGGAAGGAAAAACTCGCGCAGAGTACGGACAATTTAGCACGATTACGCGAACCGTGCAATCACTGGGGAATGAGATAGTGTGGAATAAAGTCTAACGTTCCATGGAGCGTGTCGCGTTAGCTAAATCTTGTCAATCTTTCTCCATTTCTGCTATATGCTCGTCACGTTACGTTTTCCCAGAGATTATTTTTTTACCTCACAACTGTAATTGTCAAAATGACTGTAGAACCGTCCACATCATTGCCTGCATTTTACAGAATGTGGCAGAAAGTGTCATACATTTGTTACATACGAATGATTGCAAGCCGTGACTTACGTAGTATTGCGGACTAGAAAAAATATTCGAATATATTTAATATGAGACAAGCGTGGTCACTTGACGTAGCGTAATATAATTAACATAACGTCCGGTAAGTAGCAGTTAAAGAGGCTCGTAATGTTGCACCACGTACCCTCGATACTTCGATTTCACGTTCCTTTTGCGGTAACGTACACTATGCTTTACGATGGCGACGTACTTTCGAGAGCGCTCATATAACTAGTAACTTTAAGGGTCACGGTATAAAAATGACAACTGTCAGTAAATCACTTTATATTACTTAGTAATTTTAACGGTTGTCCAACAGCTTTCTTCGGTGTAAAAGTTTAACAAATGTAGTCAAATGTCAAGATATAGTAATGTTGTTACTATCGCAAAAATTCATAATTGAAAAGAGAATTGCTGCTCATAACATTGTCAAATTACTATAACAGAATTAATACCAGAAGCCATCGTAATGTGCTGTAAATTCTGTTGAATTCAAAATATATTTAGTACAAAATGTTGTCTAAATTGTGTATATATGTATTGTCGCAATGTTGCACATCGTAAGTATATTTTTGCCGCCTTCCGTAAGTCTAACATTAAAAACCACGAAACAGCTGTCGCAGCAAAGTAACACGCATGTTGCACTCGTCGTGCGCGCAGGTTTCAGAAAAGAGAACGGGAAAAGGAAGGGAATGTGAGAAACGTAAGTGTATTCGTGCGAGCGTGCGTGCGTGCGAGCGTACGTGCGTGCGTGTACGTACGTACGTACATATGCGTGTATGGAATGTGGTAGGGAGGGGAGGGGGGCTAAAGGACTGAGAGGGAGAAAGAGAGGGAGAGAGGTGAGAAAGGGCGCTCGCGGTTCTTCCTAAACCCCCTGCGGCGAGGAGCTATCGCGGTTACATGCATTTCTTGCGAGTAATAACCTGTAACGCTGAGAGAAGAAGGCTTAGTAAGAGGAGAAGAGAGAAGGCTACGATTGATAGATCGTCCAACATTCGATTTTCCTTGTAAGAGGCTCGCGTGTATATCTCTTTGCGCATGCAATTTGCTTCCACCAAAGAGACGCGATGATTCGCCAGTCGGCGACTCGCGGAGAAACGTTTACAGGAATGTCAATTTTTCCAGTTCGCAGGTATTCGAAAAGTTGGAGGCAGTACATCGAGGGCCGAGTGAACAAACGGCACTGATTGATCGTGAAACGTAACTGAAATGCATTTCAAGTGCTTTCCGTGTTCACTTGAGTATTATTTCGCTTTTACCCATGTTCGTTACCCTGTGAATCAAACGATGAGTGGAACTATTGACACGCGAACGTTTGTTTTCCATTTGATACATTTCGTGGGTACCGCGCTGTGAACGATTAATCGCGTATGATGATCAAACGATTTAATGGATCGCGAATAACGTTCTATTGAGATTTTCTTCGTGTGACGAATATCCATGGAACGCGATAGTAAAAACATTATGCACTTTCGTCTCATGCTTGTAATCATTGTGAACTTAGGGATGTACAAAGCATATTTTCGGGAAGTAATTATTAAATTGACAATAACAATGCCATCATCCGACGCCCTTCTTCATTTCCTGTCTTTTTTTTTACTCATTGTGCTTCCTTTTTAGTTTCTAACACTGATCAGAAATAAAATAATTATTTGTCGTTCTGTGTTGAGTCCCCTTCACACGCGTCTCAGGAATTAATTAATTTTTCACGCTGCATATTGTTCGGATGAAATAAGTTTATGAAATAAATAGATTTAAATTACATTATCCTTCGTCGTTTACCTTTGAACTAGTTGATCGAACTGACTCAGTAATTGAAATAAATCAAATGTACAATCGTAGAGCGGGGGAAAGATTATGTCGCAAATTATTCGCCAAATATCGCCTGCTCGTGCTAACCCTTGCAAATTCATCAAAGTGATTTGTTCTCAACTTGAACAATCTGGACTTCATTCCTAATTCTAAAGCGGAAAATGAACAGCCGATAAGAAAAAGTTTGAAATCCTTGAATGGACTAGGGAGCAGGTTTAATGTAATTGTACCAGTTTTTCTCGCTTTACAGCAGGGCTTTGTGTGAACATGAACTTGCTCTAATTAAAGCAAATCAAAACATACTCCTTGTTCGCCGTGCTGCGCGCGCGTGCACGTACACTTACATACATCCGGCATGTTGTTCTCCTCCCCACGACCAGTGTCTTGCTTGCTCGGTTGTTCGATACCTTACAGCAGTCAGCCAGTCAGTCTGCCACTCTGCCAGTCTGCCAGTCTGCATGCTTACCTACCTACCAACCTACCTACCAACCAACCTACCTACCTACCTACCTACCTACATGACAGATACGCTTCGCTGCTACACATTAATAAACAGTGCATGTAGTGCATATACCACCCCTTTGCCTGCCAGAGATAGAGCTAGGTGATGGGATAAATGCAAATTCTACTAAATACATCAGCATTCTACCAGCTTGTCGTGCACAACTGCACCTGGGTCTATTATTCTTTAACTT
The DNA here is from genome assembly GCA_022817245.1 of Nixonia krombeini. NCBI lineage: Eukaryota > Metazoa > Arthropoda > Insecta > Hymenoptera > Scelionidae > Nixonia > Nixonia krombeini. The sequence continues at coordinate 2,042 of JABFPT010000056.1, read as the reverse complement.
CAAATCCAAACGCATTATTTTTCTTATGAAATCCACTTTCTTGTGCACATACGCTGCTATTCCACACTCAATAACCTTAATGAGAAGAAACTGCAATTGATGTACTTGTGCAATACGATCGGATGCTATTGTACGTTCAGTCAGTTAAACAGCCACAAACTATAGTTAAGCTAACTAATGCGCAAGAAGATTACGAATTACAGATTTATGTTAAAGAATTGTACACACATATAGCACTGTAGATACATAGCGTAACATTTGAAGTTAGTAAGTGAGTAACCGAGCATTCCTAATAACTACTCACTTAGGCTTGTATTATGCTTACGCAGGAAGTGACAATCAATCGTGTTCTGCATTACTCTTATTTGCCACAATTTCCCTATCTCGACCGTTTAATAGTAACATTAGTTGAAGCACTTGAAATAAAATAACTTGTTTACAAAACAGACGTGCTTTACGTAGGATTATGTTACAATTGCAACAGTGAAAATAAATAAATGAATTTCAGTAATAACATGTCGTGTGTCATAATAGAGAAAAGCACTTAGCATTTCATCGGGCCAACAATGCGTCGTAATTATTTGCTTCTGCACGTTACACGACTCGACAATCGCGCGTTTGCGCTATTTCTCGAACTTGTATACTTCTTCTATGCTTTAATAACGAAATGATTTTTCACAAATGAACGTATAAACACCTATAATCGTACGGGAGCGTAAGATTTTCATCAAGAATTTCATTAAGATTTTTATAAGAAGCAGCATACTGTTCGCTAAAATTTCCATGAAATTTGCGAAAAATAAGTGCTTCGTAGACCGGTTCGGGAGATTCATTTGGAAGCGCCTTGCATGCGCGATTTGTTTGCTGAATGGCACGGGACGCCGTTTCAGGCATTTTTCTGACGACGTAATGAATCGCTGGATACGAATGACGTTGGTGGTAAGCCTCGCGATTAACTCTTGCGATTAAAGTAAAAATGCCTCGTCTTCATCGCTGACATTTACGGCACCTTCTTCAGAAGGTGTCGTAAACATCAACATAAAATAAATATCGCATATGATGCCAAGAGACACGTTTTTATTTGCACCGATTCCTTTTAATCGTTCAACAGTCCCAAGTATCCACGGTGTAAAGTTTCAACGAAAGCGAATTATCTTTTACAAATACTGCTCTACCGCGCGAGAGGAATTGCCGCAAGGCAAGGAGGAAGCAGATTTTTGCAGGAAGCAATTTTCCTTAGTTTCATTCCGCTCAGTGATGGACTTGTCTCTTCTATGAACTCTTTAGTCAACTAATGATCAGGATGTTTTTATCAGTAATAGCTAACGGCGTAATAGCGTATGTACATCTAGTGTAAAATATATGAAGGATAACAGATCACAATAGTGCGCAACATATTACGTTTCATTGTGTACATAGCGCAATCATAGAACAAACAAGTGCGAATGACTGGGAAAATACAGTAATAAATATTGCACACAGACTCCTCGATCGCTACACTTTGGTCATCCTTGTGTAGGTAGTACCCCATTTTTGGAATAAATAGAAGAAATGAATAGCGTTCTGAGTAGTTCTGCAATACTTCTGGAAATCTCAGTAGATTTTAGTAAGAGTGCTGGTGAATTTTAAAAAACATGTAGGATCAAAGTTGAAAAATTGTAACGGTTTTTTACACAAAAAAAACCTACAGTCACTAGTGCCACGATTTCAGCACAGATTCGTACTTCTCGTCCAAACGCAAGTCGTATAGTGTAAAAATCAGAAGAAAAAATGAAAAAAAATGTTGTTCAAAATTTTTCGAAGGATTGTTATCCGTTTTATCCTGCCCAATTTTCTACATTTTCCTCAATATCTCCTCTCCTAATGTCGGGAGGGGTCAACATTAGGGGTGATTCTTGATCTACGTCGCGAGATCTATCCAATGGTGTATAACACAAAGCTGAAAGCCGAAATTGATTTTTCGGTATTTTTCCAGAGGGGTACCCCTTGATTTTTTGTTTACCCTTCAATTTTTTTCCAAAAATCAACTCCGGCTTTCGGAT
>JABFPT010000055.1:56229-74352 GCA_022817245.1 Nixonia krombeini | reverse complement strand
CAATACAAGTATTTACACAAGATCTCAATGTAAAGATCTAAAATTAACATGTTTGTTGCATGGATTATACTCAATCCATGCTGGACATGCCACACTAATCACGTTGCTCATTGGTGGTGGTGTACATCCAGAATTTACATATATTTTATTGAATTTTTAAACTAAACAAATTAAAGCCTATTGTCTCTATCCGTGCTACAGTTCATAAAGAATAGCAATTTTGTAAAATATATTTTCTCAGAGGGATGCTGAGGTAACATCTGACGATAGGCAAAGGAATTTGAATTGTCTAGCTATATTTTTTATACTAATATTTTAATTACATTTTCTGCTACTTTCACATCTAGCACGTGAACTTAACATTTTTATCGTACGCTGCATTATAACAGTCTTTCTGTCCTCCTAAGCACAAAATCTCAAACAAATTAGTTTTTCTCATCTGGTTTGGAAAGTAATAGTTCCTTGTGAGAATAAGTAATATTTTTAGTTTCATAATTTATAAACTTTCAATTTAAATATCAAGTTAAAATATTTAAAATGAAAGTATTAATAATAAAAAATATTTCGTATGTAAAAGCATTGCAAGTACGTACTATTCTCGAAGACATAGCATTTTAAAGTCATCTTTTATTTAACGGTATATTACTTTACTTTTCAATTTGTTGTATTACTTATTTATTTCTTTGCTTCCTCTTAATGGTATGCTTACAAGGTAAGAACGATGGGTCATTAGATAAATGGAGATGTAGAAGAAGAAAAATATTCAAAACTGTTTATTTTCTATTATGCAATACTTTTCTCGTTCTCAATGAAGAGTTATTAATTTTGTAGAATTGTTGAATTATCAAACTGTATAAGTTTTCAAGTGTGACAGCCCTTTGGCAAAATACATGTGGGAATGCCCTTAACTTAAAGTGGGGCGGTTTATCAAAATCTTCGTCTGTTCAGTTGTATTTTTGGTTTGACTAAAGAGTAAAAATTTCAACACTGGCGATCATCCGGAAAGAGAAAATATTGGAAACAGTGGAAGGAGAGTGGTACCATGACAGTGCTCCGCTTGAAGTTTGAAGAACCGTACTTTCTGGCAAAGATTTGTCATACGGATATACACACACGGGATATATTCATGGAAATGACCGGACACTCCTGCGATCTTGGTGGCAAGCAGAAGAATCCTCGAAGGGTGCAAATGAAATGCACTATCCTTCACCCGTCGACCCGAGGCTCCTCGACCTCTTTCTGTGTGTCTGTGTCTGTGCGCGCGTGTGTGTGTACATACGAGCGCGCGCGCACACGTATATCCAAAGGTACGTACGTACGTACGTATGTATGTATGTATGTATGTATGTATGTATGTATGTATGTATGTATGTATGCATGTATGTATGTATGTATGTATGTATGTATGTGCTGAAAGGAGAAGAAGGAATAGTAGGTAAGATTCTTCATGCTACGATGGTCGCGTAAGCAAGCTCGCGAACGTGTAAAAACTGAAAGCGTTTGTCTCGTAGCCCTCGCCTTTTCCTCGTGAGCTTGCGCTGTGCGTGGTTTGCGGAAGCTCGGAGAAAATCCAACATCGATGAGAAAATTCAAGAGAAAAGAGTAGGGAAAATGCGAGGATAAGCGAAATGAAGAGAAAGATGCGTACACGCGGCAAGGAGTAGGAGCAAAAGGGTGATCTGCGGAAATTGGTCGTACAGGGTTGAAGGCGGGGGCGAGCTTTTTCGGGAGAAAGAGGCTTTTCAAGGGGTAAAGAGGAGCGATCAGGTGGGTCGCTGGAGGGAGAAACAGGAGACCCGGGCAGTGTAAGCCGGGCAGCCTGCCCGACAATACGGTCGTTCCGAAAGTGACGTTGTGTGTCGAGTTGTCGTATAAGAGCACGGACAGGAGAGATTAACTGACGTCGGGGCCTTACTCCGCAGTTTCACCCCTCGTCTACGGCCTACGCCACACGCCGAACCAAGTAACAGGTTGGTGATTCATTCTGGCTCTTATTTTTCTGCCTGCCTCACCATTTTAACGCTTTCGAGCTCGACGACTGTCTTTGAAACAGCGGTGATCCATAAACTTGCTAAATACGTGGTAGCGTATGCGAATTTCGCATTCCTAGAAAAACCCTTGTCAGAAACTCCGGCTTTATTCTTTTTCCATTCATATAATTCAATGTAGGACACGAAACTGTAATACACGAAATTTACTTTTACTCTTTTCCAAATCTATCTCACCTCGGTTATTTTTTGGGGAAGCACAAACGTCCCGTCATTTGGCAACCCGAAATGTTGAAAGTTTGTACGCGGAAGGGGGGAAATTGGGGTCGCGGGGAAAATTGACATCTCCATTTACTACCCTCGTTCCATCGTTTTATTATCATTAATCTCAATGCGTGATGATTACTGTACATCTCGTGAAAGATTATTCGTCAAATATCTAGATAAACGTGTCTCACTCGCGAGAAACAGAGTAAGTGGGGGATTTGCTCGATTTGCCCTGGGAAAATTGCTATTTTACTTTCTGCACGATTTATGGGTAGTTTCGAAAAAGATTTTACTAAGATAATAATGCTTAGGAACAAAAATTAGCCAAATAGCAGCAAATGATGTTATCTTCGTGAATTACGAATAACAACAACATTACACACATGTCGGGAAAGGTGTTCCATATGGAAGGGTGAAAATATGGGGTTTGGGGAGAGGTAACTTTCCAAGTCACTATAATCACTTTCATTCTTTTGTCTTATTATTTGGTATTCTTCAGTGAGGCGAAAAGGGGCGTTCGCTCAATTTTAAGGGATTTAAGGTATGTTATAATAGTGGTGGTTTGCGCAGTTGGTTTGCCATTTTTTTTTCGAAACAAGTAATTTGAGGAGGAAATCGTGGAAAGCATACGCGCCATGAACGAGTGTTAGCAGAGACGAAAACTATGTTTGAAAGTTCAACCGGTGGTTGGATAAACGACATTACATTATTATTCGAATTCATTATTCTCGAAAACGATCGAAACGATCGAGTCGACTCTGTCGTCTCAATTTAATGAAAATTGATCTTACAAATGTTTTTCGATCACAAGTAAATGAAAAGCAAAATCGCACGCGTATCTCAGAACTGTTATTCTAGCGATTTCTCGTTTTTTTTTTTTTGCGACGACCATATGTTGATTATTTTTCAAGTGTTCAGAATTTTAGTACATACACTATTCCTACCAATTTCTATAAAACAAACAGCTTTCACATACATACATACACATGTATTCGATTCACATTTGAATGTACGCAACAGATAGGCATGAAAGCACATTACATTTTGTGTGGAACTTGTTTCATTTTGTACATTTTGTGCATTTCAAAAACAATTCCTTCAAATTTTTTAATTTTTGTACTTCGCACTGTAACGTTTCTTGAAAGTTATAAAATAGAAAAAATTGTTATAATTTTAAAAGAATATAGGTATAGATTATAAACTGGAAAAGAGTGAAGTGGAATGTATATATGTGTATGTGAAGGATATAGTTTGATTAACTGTTTATGTATGTTTCTATTATTTAATTTTGTATTTGTGTTCATTTCATGAAAATGTCTGTTACGTTTATATACGTCGTAGATGTGTATATTAAAAAAATGAAACGTCTCGCTTTCCATTTAATGTATTGATGCTGCGGAAAAATATGTTCTGTACACATGTGGTTATTTTATAATGACAGTGCAATATCGTAGTAGTTATACGTTAACAGCGAATAATGAAACGGGATCCCTGGTAACTGGCAAGTGATGCGGCGAAAGTAGCGCCGCCTTGAGACAACTGTAAAAATCTTTTGTGACGAAAACGTTATTTTTATATATAAGAAATATAAGAAATTAACTTTACGTATGATTTTATATGATCACACGAAAAATTTAATTTTAAGAAATTGAAAATACCATACATTGCCATTGACAGTTGTCAATATAACAGAATAATTAATTCCTTCATGCAATAATTATAATATTTCTATGGAACGAGATATTTGTGATGATTCAAAACATTTAGTGACTAATTAAACATTTCAAATGGATAATTCTATATTTTGTTTGGACAAATCCATCTATTTCTGAAAAATGATAACTGACATGACCACAAATGACTCTACACTATTTCATATAGAGTTTAATGGAAGCGTGTATGGTCATAGATGGCTGAACAATATTTACGCAGGATTCGCGACCTTCATTGATCAGCACAAATTTCAGTGGAGATGCATATTTATATATTATCAGTCATGGTCATTTATGGTCTTGTACAATGTAGGTTACATTGTTACTATACAACATACGGGAAGCATACGCTATGACAGATAATTATACACGAAGTGAATGAAAGAGGATGATGGATGCTCATGAGTATGTGATTCCGTATATGATTATACATAAGCGCGTACATGTGTGTATGTGTGTGTGTTAGTGTGTTTGCCCGAACGAAAATAGACATGAGTTACTATTCAGCTTGATAATTTTTTTTATTCAAGGATAAAAAAAAATTTTAAACAGATTAAAAAAAAGAACAGTTTGCTTCTGCATTTTTTTTTCATTGATGCTAGTGCTACGTTAAATAAGTTTGTACACAACAATTTTGTTAGTGGGTTGACAAGAAAGTAATTTCGTTGTTTAGTGTGAAATAAAACGGAAAAAATCGAAATTACTTTCATGCCAACCCAATAAATCAACTTTCTGCAAAACAAGTTTATCTCCATGAAGGAGTATTAATCTACAAAATTTTATTGGGCTTAATATTAGTAAATATTGATTCGCCATTTGTACATTGATTCACCATAGATTATGTAAATAAAATGAATGGCAGGATAAAAAAGTAATCTCGCTGCAGTATGGGTAGTTGTGAAAATTTGATTTCAGTTTTGATAAACCTGATCGTCATGTTCAGCCTGGACATTGTTCTTAATTGTACATCTACATATTGTTTACTTGTGAGTGTGTGAGAACTTTAGTCAAACATATGTATTGATTTTTTTCTGCTCTGTACATATGCATGTTTGACCTCTACTTATATGAATTTTTGAATTTTTCAGTTAGAACACTATTATGCTTTCGTTGACTGTTCAAACGCAAACACGCCTTCTTACCCGAATTTTTAGTCGTGTTACATTCTGCTTTTATGCTTGGTTTACATTAGTGACATATAAAATAATCGGCTTTACGAATGTCCTCTGCTCAATTAATTCACACCACTATAGTTTGTTCTGAATTTGATATCAAAACAACGTCGTCGGCGCGATTGCTGTTGTGGTGTCATCACGATTAACAGGACGGAAAAGTTGTGCTATTAAATTAATATTATTCGCACAATTACTAGGAATACACGAAGAAGACTTTCATTTTAATTTAATTAATTTATATCAAGTAATTAATCGTTCGTTTCTTGTTGTCTACTTTATAACGGAAGACTCATCGAAGGCAAATAAAAATTTTGAACTTAATTTCGTGCAAATTTCGACCATTGCATACGGTTTATTTCGTAGAAGGTGAAATTTACATTTGGTCAAGGATTTTATTTGCCTTAATAGCTTTCTTGTGCAAGGCCAGTAGTAGTATTACTCATTGCTTCATGAGCAGTTGATGCATGCTTTTTTACGCGAATCAGGGAGAATATTTATCTACATGTTAAATTGGTACATGAATGTTATTACTCCGTCATTGCTGTTACACCTCTGAGAAAAAATCGACCCGTTTTGAATGGCAGCGAAAGTGTGTCATTCGATTATCTTCGTAAATGAATGCGAAAATCAAATTACGACGTAAGTAGTTATAGATTCTTTTTATTAACATGCGCTTGTGTACATACGTAGGCAGATTTGCAAAGCGTCATTTTCACGCAGTGCATCTTCCTTTGACTCGGGACCTTTTGCAAGACTAGAACTGACAAGAGTTTTCCGGAAGTTACTTTAGCAGTGATGATCCAGAAGACACAAAATACTAATTTGTTTCTTTTTACGGAAAGCATGTTAAGTCGGGTAACATGATCGAGTTCGAATTTTTTGTTTAGCTGGAGTGAAATACATTCCTTTGTATTGCTTTATAAAACTTGAAAAACTTTGTTGTTATCTGTCACTACTGTCAAGATTATTGTGATAAGTTTTGAAATGTTCTTTACGCAAAATGTTCTAATATTCATCACTGGTCTCCTGCAACAGGCAGGAAACACGCAGTTGAACCAAAGAGATGGAACAAAGAACGATTAATTGTGCCGCTAACGATGTGATCATAAAAGAACAGAGAAGAACGGAATTTTTCATTCAGATATGAGGAAAACGTCTTAATTAACAATGTTATTGACATTTATCGTTAAAAAGAAGGGCAAATAAACAGATTGGAGGTAGCTGGAACGTAAACCATTTTGAAGCGTTTGTTGAAAGATTAAAAGAAAAGTGTTTATAAAAGGGAGACGAAGACGCGTTTGACACATTTTTCGAAAAAGTAGTATTAGGACTCGGGCAAAGACGGCGACTGTTGATAGAAAGAAAGATCATAGATGTGCCGTGCATGACTTTGAATAGACCGTAGATTACAGATATGTGACTTTAACACGCGAAGCTACGGCTGCGTGATCAGTCTAGTGTCGAATCAATGACACAACAAACTTTCCTGCAAGGGGCTTTTATATTTCCCTCTACTTCTGTGAAGCGTTTTCGGGCAAAGTGTAACGACAAGGTCGTCAATAATGATTGTCAATGTGAGAATTTAAGATTTAAATGAAACATCTACTCGAAAGCCAAGATAAAATGTCAAAGTTGAATGCCTGACAAAGACATTAAATGTATAATTTAGTGCTATGATTTCAAATTTAATCCCCAGTAATTCCATTTTAAGCAAGAATCCTTAAATCAACATCGTAGAAGGTGTATCGTCATAAGAAAGTGTAATGAGCACTATGGTCTACTAGAAACAGCATTTCAATGGCACAAGCAATTTCAATTTTAGCATGTCAGTAATTTAAAGGAAGATACTTTGACATAAGATGTACAAGAAGTCATTTTACAGATGTCGAAATGAGGCTTTCGACCGATCTATTAAAAAATGATGTTCTAATAAACGTGTTCTTCTCAACACGTATGGCCCCGATCACCCGTGGTAAAAAAAACAAGTAACCTTATTTATTCGTTAAACTAAGAAATCTTTAAATTTGTAAATTATTCATACAATTTTTTGCAATGTATTACTATCTCTTTCGATAACTTCAGCATGCATTGACTGACGACATTTACTTACAGGTACTTAGGAAAATGTTGCATATGTAGTACTTACTGGTACTTATTTTACTTACTTACTTAAAGGAATAGAAGAGGTCCAAATATACATTAAAGATTTCATAATAGAAGTAACTTAGGCAGATTTCTACTGTAGTGATAACTAACCTAATCATTTGTCAATTGCTCAGGTCGAAGCTTGTATATTTAATTGCAATTTACTTTATATCACCCAATATAATATTCCTTCAACTTCAGACTTTACCACGTAAAAGAAGGATAGCACCCACTTTTCTTGATAGAGTAGCACCCACGTTCAATCTATAGTAGAACAGTCGTATTACACGTTTATATACATTTGAAATATACAAGTTGAGTGACTTCTAATAATACGAGGACAACTATGGTCTTACTTTTTTTAATGTGTTTGTGACGACTTGTAAAAAACAGTTACAAAGCGTACTGCAATTATGTGGCTGGAGTAGATTTTTTTCAATAGAAAAGTAACTTTTGTGTTTTTTTCTTAACTCAAACTACTTTCTATTAAATGCATTTTTAAGGGATTTCTTAGGGTGTGTATATAAAGAACTGTATTTTGAAGTTAACATTGGTACTGGAGAAAGTTTTTATTAGAGCAGAATATACAAATGCACCTTTACACAGTAATTTTTGGGAGCTATTATGAAATTTCCGTAACCGTTTGAGTGTCACGGATCTTTTATCGTTTCCCATTGAAAAGTGCTAAGTGGCGCAATAGCGTTTCTTTGTTTTCGGATGCAGAAGTGCCAGGAAGCGCTTGTCGGCTTCGCAGTCTACAGCGCTGGTGCTATTCTCACAGAAGAGAATAGAAGCGCAATATCGCCGCTTAACACTCAAACGATTGAGCGACTGCTACTGTTGTTTGCACTAGTTACACATTAGAATTTTCTCATATACAACAATTTCCTAAAAGTGATGACGCTGCTCATTTTTCCCTGTACAAAATACATCAGTTTGCTGTTTTCGTTACGAATTATTCTTTCTTTTCGCGAATGATAATAACATTGACGAAAAAATACGTAGCTCGACTGAACGTATTACCCTGGCAAAGGTTACTGTGACAGGGTCACTTACTGACCTACTTTACCGATATGGGACATGCTATGATAACTATTACGCGGCGCCATTACATTTGAGGAAATAATAAATACATGTAAATTGACTTATTGTGATTAACCAAGTTATCAAGTTACTCACAGGTGCTCCTTTAGTTATACATCGCCTGAACTTTGCATCCCATTCATCAGAATGCAGAGTGTCCTCTCACAGATTTGAAGGATACGAGACATTGAATGACATCACTCAGATACTTATTATTCTTTCTCAATTCCGCTCTAACAATCGCTACATTAAGAAGAGTTCGATTCTAAAAAACATTGTTTGTAATTACAGACTGAAGGTGTATCTTGAACGGTAGGATTACTGTTAACATATGTATGTACGTGTTTACCGCTGTAACAGGAATCAGTAAAATGGGCGCAGCACTTTCAAATACAACTGAAAAAAATTAAAATAAAATTGAAAAACAGATCAGAACATATAATATGTTTCAATTATAAAATATGTTTCCGTTCACGTACATTTGCATTCCGTTCTTGAGTTTGCTTAACACACGTATGTTTTCCTCGAAGCTCAAAATTAATACCCGAGGAGGATCCGCGAAATTCCTTAAAAGAACAGCATAAATTTCATAGAACAGCAGTTTGTAAAATGTTTAGGGTTGCGAAATAATATGAATATCAAAACGTATGGATAATGCAGTGAAATGTAACACATCACTCGATAAGTCTCCGGCCTGTGAGGCCATTTTTTTCTTGATTTCTACCCTCAGCCGATCTAGTAATGCCATGTAATATTCGTGGTTGACAGTTTTACCCTTCTGAAGACAATCGATGAACAAAATATCATGCGCGTTCCATAATACGGATGCCATAACCCAGCTAGTTAACGTTTGAGTTTTTTGTCGACTTTGGACAACTTTTATCGGCTACTGTCCACTCAGCTAACGATCTTTTTGATTCAGATGTGTAGTAGTGAATCCATGCTTCATCCATTGTCACATACCGACGCAAGAAATCCTTTTCATCTCGATTGAACAGCTCCAAACAGAGCAAATGCGGCATCCACGTCGAAAGCAACTTACACATGCTCACGTTTTCATGTAAAATAGTTTGTGTCAAAATTGAAATCACGATTGACACGTATCGGTTGAAGGATGGTACAACCCAGAAATCATAAGGGGTTTGTCGACAGTATTGCCATGTATATGTCAGACGGGGACTTATTGAGTGATGTGTTATTTGTCTCTTGATATTATACGTTTGTAATAAACTTTTGCAATGGTCGATGTGCGATGCTTGATATGGATGTATTGGGGTAATCTCATAATAAAAACTAGTGATTTAACTCGGGACAACGTATACATAATTCATATTAACTAATATTCTAATATTTAGAATAATTATTAGGTTGGTAACTAGTTGCAACTACATCGAAAAGGACAGTTGAATTCGATATTATTCTGTAATATTTGGAGTAATGTGTATGGTAATTTTCGCGAATCTCATACTTATTTAATTAATTGAGAAAAACGTACAAGCTTGCAATGAACATTCGATATTCTTCTATCTCAGATCATTACTATCTACAATATGGGGTGCAACAAATAAAATGTTCCTGATTCAGACCGCTGCTTTACATGGTAAAATAATTATGAAAGCAAACTCGAAGACACTTCACAGTCGCCTAAAGAGATTTTACTGAATTGCATATTGGAAACAAATAACTTATAATACGAATTATTCATGTTAAAAAAAACGATATTGAATTACAGTGAAACAAAAAGAATGGCATTTTACGGTTATAAAAAACCTCATACAATCTCATATTCATGTCATCACAAACAGTGATTTGTACGATTAAATTTTTCTCAGCACGTGGAGGGCATTCTCAAGAATAATTTTGAATTTGTGAAATGTCGAAGCGCGGCCGGGTAAAGTATCGTCTTACAAGTTTTCAACGCAGGTTTACAGCTCACAAGAATGCCGGAACATCGTGGTACTGTTATAAATGAATGAATGAATTTGCATGTATGTCGTATCTTTGGACACCTGTAGCTAAATCGACTTGTTGAAAACGGTTGACAAATCTAGCGCCTTTCATGATGGATTCGTTGCGAGACATCTCAAAAAACTTACTCGGGAGATATTTTTTTATTATCTTACTCACCACTCGAACTGTTTAATTAACTTCTCTTTTGTATGACCGTGTTGCTACGAGGAAGATTTTTGCGCAGTAACAAATGTTAATTAGAGTACATTAAAGTAATGAATAATTAATACAATTAATATATCTCTGCAGGATTGCGCATTTTCGGTGATTGAAATTACTCCATTTGCAACATATGAACTGACAGCGTTTGTTTCAGCAGTAAGTTTCAACATCGAGTTAGGTTTTGCGCCTCAGCAAACATTTCTGCCGAGGCACTCGATACTGTATCTAGTAAAGATACAGTAAAAATTCTTGTACTTGACGGTCATGTTTCACTTAGACAGTTAGAAAGGAATATCAAATGCGGAAGATAAACATTTTAGTGAAAATCCTGTATTCGTTCCAGAACAAACTTTATGAACACGAAATATTTCTCGATGTAATAGAAATTTACTTGATTTACTGGAAACTTAAGCTCTTCCTTTACACATTTCTTGGAAATAAACCGGTATAATAATTTTCATGTAGCAAACAATGCACTAATTCTACAAAATGCCGTCTAATGACATTTGTTGAATGCGCTTATTAATGCTCGATAAATCTCTGACACAAATACACTTTTCTCGAAAGGTAGAAGCAATCATGTTGAGTTCCAGGTAAATTTATGTCACCATTTTTTTGCCCATCGGTATGTGGCATGTAACTTTTTAATCATGTTATAGCCTGGAGGTTGTTCGGCATCTAATCATGCGTTGACCAATCCATCGCCAAACATAACCTCACCTTCGTAATTCGATGCAAAGTTATTCAAAAGATAAATAATAATAATAATAATAATGATGACGATGATGATGATGATAATGACAATAACAACAACTTGATAACAGTCGGAAAGTGGATTTTCAATTTGGTGTTACTCTCTTTTCTGTAACAAGCCCAAAGGCATGTTTAGGCGTAGCTTATTGACCACATGCCTCGTATACGGAACGGGACACATGTACGCACGTACACCAGGCCACTAGATTAAAATCGATAACCCCAAAAGTGTTACCCGTAATTTATTTCTTTTTTCCGACATTTTTGTCTGACGCAGATTTCAAGGGAGTGTTTTATTGCTTAAGACCATGTTTAATAAAATCAACGATCGATCGCACACGGTATGTTTCTAGCGGTCAGTCGTTAATTACTCAGCCGATTCGAGAGTAACCACTAATTATTTCTGTATATCGAAGATAGTTTAATTAAGTAAACGGCTTTACTCGCCAAGTGTATCATTAATTCCCAGAAAATTAATGATTTCTTATACGATTACTCCATAACGAGGGAAGAAAGAGTAACTTTGTTTGCTGTTAATTATGTTATTCAGAAATTTGATTTCTTTACCTAATCGACCTTGTGATTTTCTTCAGTTCTCGTCATTACAGTAATGATTTCTTTGTCCTGCTCAATTAGTATTATGTCATTCAGGTCGGCAAATGCGTATACAGATATGCGTATACACCTTAGATAATATCCACAGTTCAGAAATTTCTCTTTTAATAAATGTAATACTTGATTAGTTAACAATTATTCCTTAAAATAATGTAGTAATTAATAGTATTATAACACAACTTGTTGGTCTACCAGTTGAACCGTAAACGCTGAAAGTAGATAAGCAGTGCAAAGGATAGTTCCTTGCTAATAGTACTGTCGCAGTTTTGCAGAAGTAAATGTCACTTACGAAATCATAATTACGTTGCTTATACGCAAAGTGTAACGAAAATGTCAAAACTTTGTGTATTAATTTATAAGAAAAAAGTGGCTGTAAGTTTGTACATGTCCTTCTAGAAGGACTTCTCCAAAGGAAAATACACTCCGTCTCTACCTTCCGATCAATAGCTACAGGTGGCAGCCATTTCGTAACCAACAAAACCAACAAAGACGGTTATACTGCTACTCCCGCATGGCGTTTCATTCGCACGCTTATTATTCCGTTATATATTATCATCGCGCATAAATTCTTTTATTTTAATTTAAAATCGCAAAATTATTCATCACGTTATTATATCATGTTAACGGTCATTAAATTCATTGAAGTAACATATTTACTTTAATCTTGTAGTAAAATAGAACTATATACAAATGCAAATGAAGTTGGATATGTGTAATTTATAATTATTGTTCTGTAAAACAATAATCTTTCTTCAACGTGTCTTTTACTGGTACCTTGTCAGGGTGTGTGAACTATTTACAAGGAAATTGTGAGGAAGTGACAGAAGCAAGTGTTACGTATCAGAGGAGAAAACCAACAGAATACGTTGCGGTTACATGAAAAAAAAGTCAATACGAGGAAATAACTTTTTCAGGAAGTAACTAAAAATTATGCTCTTAACCTTTTCAATACCTTGTTTATAATCGAGTGTACGGCGGTTTAATCTACTGCGCACAATGCTTAACGTTTTACACGGGAAGAGCTGATAAACAGCGAGATGTTCCACTTTGCTTCATACTCAGCAATTCAGGTTATACTCTCCTTCTTTCAAATTCTGACAGAGAGAAATAATCATGAAAGCAAAATATTGTGACACATAAAAGAAGTTCAATGAACAGAGAGTGACTAAACATTCGACATTTGTTGAGTATGAAGGGTTGTACCTGACCTGCCAATTCACATATGCAAAATCACATATAACGAGATTTTTTGAACATTTCCTGCTTTTATACATTATGTACGTGTTAGTTCAAGCGAATTCATTAGATTACAAATTCCAGATTTCAAAGGAAAAGCAAATATGTGTTGGGAAGAGATAATATACTCAATTGATAATAAGAAACTGTAAGCGAAAAGTATCAAAAGTGTACACATATGTTGGGTTATTTGTGAGGTTCGTGCCGTTTTTTAAGACAAATACAAACACAGAGCGTTCATATTTCGGTATACATTTATTGAATTGCACATTATACGTGCCATTTTGTTCCATAACCTTTTCCCATCTTTCACGAAACTCGAAAATTTCATCTTTCCAGAACCTCTAAGGATTTTTGGAAAAAAATTTGATTTTCAATTTGAATTCTAATGTCGATCAAAGAGGTAAAATTGTTTGAATTAAGGAAATTTTTTAATGACCTAAGTAGGTAAGAATCTGAGGCTGCAATGCCTGGCGAATATGGTGTATATATGGTGGTAGCACATCCCAACCAAGTTTTAACAGCTTTTGTCGAGTAGTCAAAGATACGTAATGCATCGCATTCTACTGATGGAACACAACGCCCTACTTGTTCGCTAATTCTGGATGTATTTTGGTGCATTATTGGTTTCGAATACGCTAAGCAAAACTGATTAGCTGACCAGATTACACGAAAGAAAGGGCTCGTGATTTTTCCATCTGTTAGTGTACATGTACAAAAGTTTTATTCAATAAAAAATGCGAAAGATTCATTCTCGCTTACAGGCGATAACAATTTCTCCTCGAAATATCGGTCTTATTAAATTTATTTTCTAATTAAGTACAAAAAAGTAGAAATTGCTTCAATTTCTCTGGGGTGCGCTCTCAACTAGGACGACAGCTTCTTTTATCGACCATGAATGGCATAAAATAACCGAGAAAGTAATGACATCTCTATCATTATTCCTTTTTTTTTATTCATTATGTTTTATTAATACAATTTCGACATTCTTCGTATTATTTGTCACGTCAAGGATCTGACTGTTATTGAATAAACTTTTTTTTCTTCCGAATTTTCAGTCTGATTGACCGATAACTGAATGACTGATCAAAGATTTGTTCATAAACATTGCGTGAAGATAAAATACAAAGCCATACAAGGGTGAGAAGTTCGGCTGGCTAATTGGCTGTTTCAGGCAAGTCTGGTACGGAATCATGCGGAATTCGTGTGATCAGCGTGAAATACGATGAAGTGTAAGAAAAGATTTCGAGTTGTTCATTCATTTGTTTATTCGTGCACTTTAGGAAAATAATTTCTACTTGGTGAAATACATACATGTTTAAAGAACTGAACGTTGATATTGCATATCAGGTTTTACATTCCTATAAAAAATGAATTACATATCACTATAGAAATTAGATGTGATGTAACAGTGGCTAATAATTGATTTTTATTTCAGTTAATTGCGGACGTTTTCATTACGAAAGCTGTAAATGGAAGTATAAAATACGGCTGTTTGTAGAAGTCAAAATCCCATGCTGTAAGCACGGCAATAAATAAATGATTGTGTTAACACGGCGACTGTTACATTACAGTAGCTGTACTTACGAGTGAAATACAGTTCGCATTGGATTTTGAATCAAATTTGTTTTCCCGTGCGCACCAGTTCCCGTCCAAACCATGCAACTCTATTACTTTCACTTAATGAACGTGCGATTCAGCTATGCCGCGATATTGACAAAAGTCGTTCCAGAAAGTGCAAACGCTGCAATAGCTAAGTGTATAGTTTAAATAAATGTTTGTAAGTCGTTCATTACGAAAATAGGGAAATTTAGATAGGCAAAATGTTAAATAGGACCATGTAATCTTGACAATCGAAAGCGATTAAAATGTCAAAGACGGGAAAGTACTAATTCACGGTAGTAGTGAAAGAAAGAGATTTATCCTCATCGGCATCTTCGGCATGCCATGTTTTTCATTAAGCTACAGTACGTCTGCAAGTTGTTTAGTTTTTCGAATTTGAGCGGAGAGTGTTTCGAATAACTGAATATACTTTCTTTTTAATTAACTAAATAGCGGATGTTCATGTGACAGTGTATGGTACTGCAATTATTTTTACTGGCATTGTCACGACCTGACCGAATTGGTGGGAAATGTTGAATTTGAAGGGAAACTAAATGTACCATCGGAATAGTTAACAACATAGTACGTGCGCCTGACAGTAGGTTTCCCACTTTTCGTGCAGTATTCACAGCGCTTTCGTGTATCGTTTCCGCAGTTTAAAGAGTGTTTGACGTGAAAGTCCAAGCGACTGATGTAAGCGGCGGCGTCGCTGAAGTACGAAAATACGTTCGGAATACTTTCAGATTAGATGGACAGTGACGAGTATGTTTCCATGTTTGTGGTTGACGTCAGATAAGCTGTTTTCATGTTTTTGCCCTCGTTCACTAGCTGATTTGACGAATCTCTTATTCGGTTGGTCAACTTAATTTATGGTCCAAGGTTCTCCACGTTGCCGAATCACTTCACCAGTCTTTTATCCATTGGCTTACTTATTTATTGAGCCAGCAAATGTCGCCATCAAGCCGACAAATGTCACCGAACTGCGAGCTCATTAACTCATCTTTTTTTTCATTTCCAATCCGTCTGGCACAAATGTTTAGGAGATGTAAAAGGGATTTCATATGAATTTTTCAAATGACGACTATAGAAAATGTAAATGACTGTTATTATATATTTCGTACATAAAGTTGAACTTCGATCATTGCACATATCCAAAATGAGAACAAGTCAGGCTGCTATTTCAGCGCTCATTAGAATCATGGAATTTATCTAACTTCTTTTCGAAAGTAAACATCAATAGTTCCTCAAAGTTATTTACCCTTTGTTAATTTTTTTATTAATTATGACGAAAGTAGTGTAAATCAAGTTAAACAAAATGAGAATAAATAACTTACATGTGTGTGCAGTGCAAACTTTTTATTTATAGACAGTCTACAGATGTAAGGAAAAGTGAACTTTCACCACTTTTACAATTCAATTGATTGTGAGGCGTATGTTGTTCGTCAATAGATTAATAATGTGTCACTCACGCTTTACGCTTTTTAGTTTTCTTAAAACTTGTCATCCGATGCGCGTCGCAAGTAGATGTGTTTTGCGAGTTCTGCGCTACGCGCGTTAATAAATACATACACGCATGCACACATAGGCAGGTGACATGGGCACGGATGTCACAACATAACACATCAAAGATGTTGGGTATGGAGGTGGGACAGCGCCCAGACTCCGCTTCCCAATTTGTTCAGCCAATAGTAAATTCTTTAGAAATTCTAATGGGCGTTATCGCCCGCCATTTTGCTCTTATGTTTTCCCCAATGTGCGTACCTATTGCATATAAGTACAGCCACCATTTTGTTTTTAGTGTTATAAACGTTGCTACTTCTTACTCTCGCGTTTAACTGTACATCGCGGATTTCGTTATAGTTATAGGATTTTTATCCTATCTAAGTGAATGCCGATGATGTAAACTGATGTAAGCAGTGACGTTGACGTCATGTCGCTCGCCTTGCACTTAAAACAGCCATCTGCACAAATGTAAATTCCCTGCATTTTCTGAACAAATGTATTATTGTATTAAAATAAAATGTAGTCAGGACTACTCGTCTGAATAACGTTTTTCGGACTCCCACCATTCGAAACGAGAGCATAAAAACCCTCTTTTTGGCGGAGACTGATCTAGTCATAGAAACTGCACATATGCACAAATCGACGCTCGTTTGTAAAAATATATTCATCGCGCCATAGCTGCGACAAAGTTTGAGATATTACAACATATAAAGTATTCGTTCGATCTTAGAATAAAGTTATAATTAAAAATATATTCGTTCGAAAATAAATTTATTTCGTTATCTTTTACAAAGCATGTCTCGTTCGCGTTTTTCGTTGTGTAGAAACGCTCGTGAGAGGTAGACTTGCGTAAACACTTGTAACATTACATTTTTCAAAAAAAATTTGAATTTTCCTCATTATTTAAAATCCTCAATTACTTACTTAGTTGCCATTCCAGTACTTTACTCGAACTATTTGAGGAAAGAAAAATGTTAAGAAGAGTACTAAATGCTCATAATTACAGTCATAATACATTGTACAATTAAAATCTATATATTTACAATGAGATATATAGTAATGTGAAATTATTAATACAGTTGATAATAAAATGACTATGTATAGCATAAGATAATGTGCTAACCAAAGGAATAATTAATCCATACATTTTAAATGATTCCATAGCCATATCTATACTACCGTCACATCTATACTTTCGCCATTATCGTAACCACATTTGTGTACTTGCTCATATTTCAAGATGTGACATTGACGTGAGCAATTCAAGATTCGGGGTATCGTAACTGTGTTTCTCTGTCAACAGAGTTGCATTATTCAGTTGTTCCAATTGCAGAAATAGCCAGACAGGGAAAACTAGATTTGCCATAAACACCACGTATCTTATCATGCAAACAAACACGGTTATTACAACCAACTCACGTTTTTCCGTACAAGGTTCTGCCCGCTTTCTCAAACATTTGTAAACTTGTCTAAAGTTTTACAAACTTCCGTAAAGTTTTGCGGACTTTTGCTAAGAAATCTTAGTTAGTCGTTAAAATGAAAAATACAGTAACTAAACTGTGAGCAGTATTGCTTACCTGTGTTACAGTATGATTCATTTTTATGAGCTTTGGCTGTATATTTTGGACAAAGTTGACAAACAGATCATGGAGGCACACAATTTCTATGCATTGACATAAGTAGTGTGACATGCTTTTACAATTTGTTTTTACTATCCTGTTTCAATAAATTTAAACACCGTAATGGTATAATGTTAAAGAAGGTATAAAAGTATAATGTTAATGTATAATATAATTCGTTTGTCTAATATATTTTTGTTGTATTGTAAAATATATGTTTGACAAGTATTATAAAATTTGCGGTTTAAGAAAA
>JABFPT010000055.1:42604-56132 GCA_022817245.1 Nixonia krombeini | reverse complement strand
ATGGTATAATGTTAAAGAAGGTATAAAAGTATAATGTTAATGTATAATATAATTCGTTTGTCTAATATATTTTTGTTGTATTGTAAAATATATGTTTGACAAGTATTATAAAATTTGCGGTTTAAGAAAATGTTATTTTTTCAATTATATGCAAATAAGACAAAATGTCATATTTGATAGGTGGAAGTGTATACGTAATGTATATGTAAAGTGTATGCGCAATGTAACACACACATATAATAATAAGCGCATAAGCAGCTACTGCGTATACACTGGCTTAATAAAATATGACACTTATTTTGCCAATGGCACCCCATGCCATGCAGTCTGGAGCAATTTCTCCGAAAGTGCATAAAATATATCCTCCTGTATTTATGAACGAGGATCGCATTCCAGCGCCCTTTGCGACCAGCAAACGCAAGGACATCCCATTTTGTTTCAGCTTAATAAATAATTCATCCCTGTAGAGTTCCTCGTACATCAAAATTCCTTGACCTCCGCAGTTGTAGTTTTACGTCCGTGCATTCCAGGCGGATTGAACGAAACTAGTTTGTGCTCATAACATTAAGTTTGTATATTATATTTCATATCAAATAAAATGTAATTCGGTCTTTGAGAATCGAGCATCGCACACTGTCGCATGAAGCACGTCTTGAAATATCACTAAATTTGTTCGTGCTTTGTTGAGGAAGGTATTTCCTTTATCTCGCTCGCGAACAAAGTTATGTCTTGTAATAATGTACACACTAATACGATTTCGCCATCCGAACCAATCCCTCCTCTATTTCCTGTTTTGAAGAGTAAGTTGCAAAAACGCATACTTGAAAAATCATTTCACCGCCTGCTTTCACAAGGCGTTACTCCTTCGTTCACTACAGAAATGTACTGTTTTAATTCCTTCAGGTTCACCTTCATAAGTGAATGCATCGCGAGAATCTTCTTGAAGAGATACGTCATGCTGTGGCGGCAGGAAGCTGATTCGGACACTTGTAATTGTTTCTCGAAAGCTCACGAGCGCGAGGCGCGAAAAGGATTACAGCGGTGAAGCGTAGAATATGCATCGTTCCTAAAAGGTTACTTGTCAGCAAATTTATTCTACTAAACAAAGTGGAAGGCCTAAAATTGGGAGATAACGCACATTTGCACCATTGAGGACATTATATGACATATCTTGAGGACATTCGCTTTATCTAATTCACACTCAACGCTGAGCAATTATTATCGACAGGATGTTGCCGACCAACGTAATGTCTTTCATGAAAAAGGTTTGTTTCCATCTTTTTATTAAAACTTTGTTGCTTATGAATTAGGTAAGATCAAGAACGTGTTTCAGATTATAAAATGCATATATTCAACATTATATTCAACACGTTCTTGATCTACAAAAAATACATTTTGTATTAATACTTCCCTCTAAGGTACATATTTCTGTTGTTTATATTTTACATTTATGAACTCTGTTATATTATGAACTATGTTATAAACGAGATTCCGCTTAGGATATGTGTATCGCGTGAATTTTATCAATTTCTGCATATTTAAGAGCCAAATATAAAAAGGCAAAATCAATTGCACCTTAGAAATCCTACAAGTCAAGATGTTTACTTTCTTTGAAAAAGTGCACAACAAAAATGAGAATTAATGTGGAATAGGTTCCAAGGTAACAATCACAAGGTGTATAGTATTATATACCACATAGATATATAGTAGACCTACTTGAGTTCCATTAAACTATGAAAATGAAAAATACTTTCAAGTCAAATGCGATGCACTCGACTTGTTAAGATTCCTGAGAACCAATAAAAATAGTGATAGTTCATGCAGTTAAAGACTACAATATGTTTATTTATTTAGGGAAACGAATAATAAATTCGTTTGGGGTTCCAATTTATAATATTTAAGGTACAGTATTATTTATACTCTTGTCTTGAATACAAGTTTTCTTCTCTACAATAGTTTTGTTTCAAACATAGAGAGCACGCTACTAATTAGATTATTTGTATCCGTCGAACTCAAAAAGTAAGTTATTTTAACCACTATTTTTTGTTACTACTATATACACATTTTGATTTGACACGTGGCATCTATTCAATATTTTTTGAAATACATGTTTTGTACATTAAAGTACATATTCTACCTGTTAAGACGTAAGTCATACATTATATGACGTTTCCACATGAGTAATTGTACGAATTTACAAGTTTACTTTTTTGTAAATATTTTATATTTTGTAAATATTTTTAATTCTTTATACAGCTAGTGGCCCTTTATTGTTCTTA
Source organism: Nixonia krombeini (assembly GCA_022817245.1). NCBI lineage: Eukaryota > Metazoa > Arthropoda > Insecta > Hymenoptera > Scelionidae > Nixonia > Nixonia krombeini. The sequence continues at coordinate 53,853 of JABFPT010000055.1, read as the reverse complement.
AGGAAATGATATAAAAATATAACAACATGTTCATTGCGCTACTGTTTGGATTTGAAATCGTACGTATCCTATAGGGTTTTCTTAATGACTGTCATAACGACGTTGTAGTAGCCATCATTTAATGTTCTGAAGTCACTTGTCATTCTTTCAAGGATACCACTTTTATTCGTGTTCGCTAAAAATCAGTGCGATCATTCTGATTTCATTATAACCTATTCTGAAAACATTTGACTGTACTAATTTTCTTTGCATTGGACAACTACAAGAAATAACAATAAAAATAAAAAATAACAATGAAACATAAGCAAAAAGTAACAAACCCAAAAATATATATACAAAACTTCGTCAATATCCAACTCCTATTCGCAATATTTGTTTTTGATATTAGAGATTTGCTAATAGTAATATATATATATATATATATATATACTGTTTAACATTAATTTTAATGAAAACCATTGTTATCTCATGACTATTATCTCACTACACTACACCGTTATAGGTGTGATTGTTCACTCTTTACTGTCAACACACGAAACCTATTACAGATCTTGTTTTCATCATGCAACTTTATCTTATAGTATATAGTTAATAGGCTTTAGTCTTTCTCATGATAATATTAAGTCTTGCAAATATGAATAAGACACATTACAACTATATTATTATTAGGAATTTGTGATCAATGTTGAATACTTTATTTTATGATTTAAATGAGATGAATATTGTAATATAAAATATAAAATGAAATGTCTTTACAATACGTAAACTATGATTAACTGAATATAATTAAATAAATTCCCAAAAATTGTATTAGTTACCTAATTGTTTAAAATTGTATAGTTATGCTTACGTTAAGCCAGTATTTATTTAACGTACAAAATATTTAATTTTGCATATTTGAAGGCAACAAAAGTGTTCCTGTGCTGGCGCATATGAGAACGAATAATGTTTCATAAAATTGTACACATTCTATGGTGAAAAAAGTAACATTCACCACAGAAAACTTATAGATCTTACGAGTAGAGTGCACTAGAGAAATGAACTCGTTAATTGGTCGAGTCTCACCAGAAGGTACGGCTTGTTGTAGGGGTTAGCAATAAGGACTCATCTCTACGTAAGAGGAGTTGAGGGCAGAGGGATACGTGGGAAGGGTAGTTTCATTTTAAAGCAAAAAGAATGGCTCGTAGGGCAAATTGGCTGGTTCATAGTGTACTTTCGCTTTGAAGGATGATTTTGTAAATTCAGAACATTATGTGCAGAACATAGGTCAAATCTGTGTAGGGGCATGAAACTCTTTTAATGCACATAAGTATTCTAATGATGTTAATACCAAATGTCAATGAAAATCATTCGATACAGATTTGGAGAAATTTTTACATGGTAATGGAAACTATTTCAAACACGTAATAGTGAATTATTATTTATTAATTGAGAATATTGTTTGATTCATAGTGGATTGAGAATTGTACAAGTAATACTTGAGTGCTAATGAGCCGAATCAAATTATATAAATTAATTTAATGAAATTACATAATGTTACGTGAGCGATGACGCGATCGTATCTCTCTCGAGCGATTCACTGCGATAGAACGAAAGCTAGAAATAAATTGAATGAAGAAAGCTATTTGTTTTTATAATAGATCTGTAATTTTCTATGCGAAAAGAGCTTAAATTGATTAATAGACAGTGTTCTGTACAATTTACCGTTTGAAACTAACGAAAATAAATAAATGACAATGTCATTAAAAATATCGCGATTTCCTAAGTTAGAATTGTGATTACGTACGCAGATATTGCGCGGAATCAGGGCAGAATTTACGTTGATGTTGAACATATATTCTCGATGAAGGCGAACGCGATGTTACGATGTATATATCATGAAGTTTTTTGTATAAAGTAGCAGCGAGCTCTCAATTCTCTTCGTTTTTATTTTCTGTTTCGGTGGTGGGAATTTGGGCTTACAGCCTGGGTTCAAAGACTGGTCTGACTTCTTTTCCTGGAAAATGCGCCAGGCTAAATTTTTATCGCGGCTAAATTCTGACAATCTGTGTCCGTCTCGTGCATTACATTTTGTAAGTGGTTAGGTGAGGTTTCTCCTTAAATTTGGTATGTTATCGTTTGGTATGTTATGCTAATATAACGAACGCGCGACAGTGGATAGATAGCGGTGATCATAATTTTTTTCGAAAAAATAGGTAATCATAAGAACGTCTCTATTTCTCGAATTTGATCGCGTACGGGCATCGTATAATTTTCATGTATATCCATATGCATTACATAATAAATGTACAATTAGGTGTAATAATGCAGTGATTGTATTGGTTTTGACAGTTACAAAGTATGTTTTTCTACAGATCGTAACTACGCAGCCAGAAGCTAGCACAGGTTCCATAACGCCGGAAGAAAGTGGAACAACATTTAGTAAGCTCCGACAGCTTGGTACTGGTTTTATGACAGCAACGGGAAACGGTAAGTATTGTATTCAGATTTTTCATTGCATACATTTCCAAGGAAAATACATATTAAGCAAAAATCTGACCGAAAACTGGTCAGAAATCTTGATCAAATTAACGTCAGAAATGTGACGCTTTTTTCTTTACTTCCCGATGTTCCTGATCAGTTCCACGTACACAGACAGTATCTGATCAAGTATAATCAGGGAAGCTGATGATTGTTTGATCAATTACAAATTGAAAAAAAAATTATGCGTTTAATATTACTTTCTTGTCATTTTCTGATTATATCAACAAGTGTAATGTTAATGCGTATACATTGTCCGGCAAAGAACTGAACTTTGACGGACTTCTATTTCACCCAGTGTTGGAGGAATTGGTAGCTAACAGACCATTATAAGGCATTCTGTACAGACATGTAATTACTGAACACACTATCGAAAATAGAGATTTTAGACCGTGCTTTGTACTTTATACGCAGTAAATACACCCACTCGCCTTTGTTCCTGATTTTAAAACGTGGATGTTAGCCATCTCGATGACGGTATAATGGTTTTGAATTATTAAATCAAAATTATTAAACTCAGAACGGAATAAATGTAAGACACGAACGGTTTTCTGTAGCTGGCACTGATCACAGTATTAGATAGTGATATTAATATTTTTTAAAGCCAACATATAAAATAAATGAAAAAATGATTATGTCTATGTCATAATATGCAGACAGCAGTATGGCAATTTGGGTTCAATGGGTTTTATTAAAGTAAAGTTGTAGGTTCCAATAATTTCAATGATACTGACCTCCTATTTCCAACAATTATTAATGGCAGTCTTCAGGCATAGTTATCAGTTCTCTTTACCTTGCTTCATCCTCTCTCCTTCTCTGCCTCTTTGGAATACTACTGCTTCGCTTTACATTTAGAGCACTCCACACAGACTGGTGAACTTCGGTGTGCAACTAGTATCGTGCACAAAGCACTATTAAGTACTTCGACGATAAACGTTTTTGGTGGCCGCTCTCTTAAATGAAGATCACAAAACAATGTTCGCCTTTATTTATTTTCACGGTGTAAAGGATTACATTACGTTACGTGCGTGACTTTTCCAATCCATCTTACCCAAGATCTTAGAAAAAATAATGTTCCTGCTACGATAAATTATTGTGACAGGAATGAAAGGGACCACAATCCAGACGCTTCAGAACCATATATGATATAATTCTTTTAATTAACAGAATTATTGGCTAACAAGTTGATATTTTATTGAAATAGTATGCAGTCATTCTGATCATGATTTCCACTAGCGAAGAGCTAGGGCATAAAAGCCCATTCTGATCGAGAACGATTGGCTGTTAATCATGCAAAACACTACGGAATACATCGCTGCGCGAAAGCCACGTATTTTTTTTTAATAATTTTAACCCTTTCGGTACTACCGCCGCCCATTGGCGGCATCCAATAAACGATCTCTAGGTCCTACCGCCGCCAACTGGAGGCATCCTTAGAAAGTTATCTGTGCAGGTTACGACAAAGCAGTATAAACATCTTAGAAATGTTTTTTAAACACGTTAAATGCTGCATCAGTCTCTGATGCCTGAGTGCCCTCTAAATGCCCTCTGATGCCCTCTAAAAGTTTAGTGTCAATCACGCTCAAAATTTTTATGGATGCCGCAAAACACGTTTTCGCGGCTTACGCCGCCGTAGAGTGCAACCACTCGCGTGGAAACTTGCCCGTCCCACGAATGTATAACCGCGGCCAGCCCCTCCGTACCGAAAGGGTTAAGTTAAAATGCTATCTGCGTGCAACAATTGCGTAATTATTAAATCATAAATACTTTTACAACTTTGCCATTGTAAATCTCGACGACTTAGCGCAAATTGGAAAATTAATCATAAATAAAATATTATTTGGCAAATAAATTAGTTTGTTTCAGTTATAAAATGTGTTACCATTCGCGTACATTGGCGTAGAAATGCCTGCGGAAGGTAATAGCGCAAAAATCCCACGTAACATGAAGAATCCGCCCAAAATATGACATTAATTAACGTCCTCCAGTTTAAAACCACGCAACGCGTAGCGCATAATTAAGTAATCCTAGAAACTAATGAAAAAGCAAATTTATTAAGTAAAATTCTTTGTTAAAATATGTGCTTGAATCGCCTAGGATCTTCTTGTGGTATTTCGGGCGGCATTTGTATGAGAACAAAATTTCCTTACACGCCCTCACGAACTCAAAGAGCCTTGAGGTATGTCGAAGAAATTGAACTGGGTTGGTATATCGGAGTAGTTTTCAATAATCGGACGATTTCAATATTCGAGGCTCTTCTTTTTACATGGTACTACATATGCACATTTGAATAACGATAGGTTTTTGTTCAACGCTATGCGCAAGTGCTTTTGAGTTTCAGCAATATTAATTGCTTCTAATTGGAATAATTTGGCAATTTACATCATGGGTAATTAGAACAAAGGTATATTAATTTTTAATGAATAGCATTACCTGTACGAATAATTAATCTGGGTTATTATTTCGCAAAATAAATAACATTGAGCCAATAAACTTAAAATAATAAGCCAATAAACCCAAAAAAGTGAATATCGAAGATGTGTCACTTAATATATAATGGTTATATATTATAAAAATTATGTACTCACTGATAACGTCTTTGAAAAGAAAATTGTACAATGTGAAAGAGGGAAAAACACACTATATCACTAAACATTATATAGCATTGTTGTAATTATTTTTCTGTAAACTTCATTTATGTTCTCAAATCGAAACTTTTTTACATATTGTAGCTGATTTGAGACTACTGTAACTAGTATTGAGACGTTTTCAAAGCAGTACTTAGTAGGCAAATTTAGGTCTATGTTTATTTTAGATCAATATAAATTGTGCCAAGGCTAATGACACATTTTGTATGTAGAAAATACGAAGACAACATTTTTGAATGAAATAGGAAACAACAAAATCATGAAGTGAAACAACTATAACATTTAATTTTTAGTTTATTGTTAAATGTAAAACATACACTGTTCTTAGCGGCACGTCATATCTTACTATCATACATAGACATACATAGATATACATGACATAGAAAACCAAATTATTGATTATACAATAACATGCGGATAATAATTTTCCATACAATAAAACACTCATCTAATAATTTCGGATGTCAGGAAAGAATTTCCAGCGTTCAGGTGACTGCTTGAAAAGTTCAATTAGATCCCTGCTTTCATTCGTTCTTGAGAGGCAAGCACGACGCCTGTCTTAATTGAATTCCTTCTTTACCACTCTTCTTCCATCTTTCAGGAATTTATGACATTTATACATTTTTAATGTATTGTTTATAGCTCATTTATTTCCCTATTACATCATTTCATTGTTATTTATTTATTTATTTATTTATTATTGTTAATGACGATATAAGTATTAGACGTGACATTCACTCTACTTATGTTTGTGTTAACCGAAAATGTGAAGTATATGATACTTAATAACTAATGTAAAATAATAACGTTTCCACTTATTTTTTCAGTAACTAAATTATCATCAAACAAACCTACACCGGCTGAAGCAACTCCGCCTAAAGAAGAAGTTCCTGTAACAGAACCATCAAAACCGTGAGTTACTTATTTCGTGAATGTTTATCTTGAAAAGCATACTTGTACATTTTTTTGATTAATAAGGTACATGCATGGTAATACTTGAAAGTTCATCGTTATTCGTGTTTGCAATGAGTTAGCTACAGGCAAATAAAATGAATATTTCCATTCCGGCTTAGCGGTAGCAATTCGTTCTTATCCGGATCCACTACAACAAGGGTATAACGGGCACACATTAGGAAGCGTAATTGGTTCTTTATACACAGTTGTAACGAAGCCCGAAGAAGACTGAGGATATTTTTAATTGATATTTTGACAAATTTTGCATTCCATCATATTCCTTTGATAGGCTTTTTGAAAACATTTTTTACATATTTCAAAGTTATTTAACACTTAGCTAGTAAGTTGTGGCGCAACGAAACGTGACAATACAAATAGATAAATCCTTGCGGTTTTCTGTTTCAACGAATTATAACAAAGTATTGTACATAAACGATAGACCGGTTTCATCGCATGCTGGGTAATTGAAGTGTCAAAAACGTGTGTGTCACCGATACGTAGGATGTCCCCATTTACATTTGACTATGTCGTGCGTATATTTAAATTGCTTTCTATTTCATAAGACAGTCATATACAAATTGTACTAAAATTTTTAAACTATATATAAATAAATATGATCCTTGCATTACTTACATATGATTTAAATTTGCAGGAATTTAACACTAAAAAAGACTGGGTATTGTTACGGGTTTGACGCGCGAGTACCACTCGCGGACGTTTGTGCGCCACAAACGCAAACGGGTTATGTATTCCTTAAATAAAAACGATTGCATTCGACTCACAGTTCAATTTATTTTCGATGCATTAATGTGAGTACTAAGATTGGCGAATAATACAGTGATAACTTAAGAATTTCGCGGCTAGCGCACGATAATTTTATCAATTTATTAAGTTACCATAAAAGAGAAACAAATGCCGGATGTTGCACAGCAGTCTGTACGGCAGTAAGTTTTGTTATAAACATTGAAATGTTCCATGGAATGCTTTTTTCTTCAGAACCAAGCTTTATTTTTAAAAAAGTGAGAAATGAGAAATACTCTAGAACTCTTTCATCTACATACTGATTTACTGGAACATCCACTTTTGGATTAGGTAGGACAAGTGCCAAAAGATGATGATTTTGTACCTTACCAATGAAGTACAGTGGGTAATCGTATAGAAAGCCGCGAATGGAAAATGTACTTTCAAAATCACAAAATATGTGTTCTTGATTTTATGTATTGTTTATCATTGTAAGTACTACTATGTGTTCTTTTATCTAACACAAAGTAATTTATCTAATATGACAAAGTTCTATCTTTAAGAAGAAAAATATTTCAATTACAGCAGTTTCTAAAATAGTACACTTCTCGACTATATAAAAAGAAGCACATATTTCAGTCTTGAAGGTTTAGTACAAATAACACTAATTACCGATAATGAGAAGAGTTCTAAACATATAAGTAGGCCAAAACGTTGCGCTTTTGGGAAGTTGCCAGATAGTTCAAAGTTTAGTCTATCGATGATGAGCTGAGACGTGGCTCGATATTGGAACACCGATGAATATAGTATAGTCAAAGAGGTTCAAGGTTAGTTGTAAGCCACGTTTAACTGAGAAGACCATTCGTGGAACACCAAGAAGATAGAGAACAATTATAGTAAATGCAGTGCGAGGTTATATTAATCTTTCTCATATCAGAAGCAAACGACTAAATGAGAATTATAGAAACAAAATTTTTTGTCTTGACTTAAATTTACTTCCAAAGTTTGCTATACGACTGTCACAGACTCATTTACAGTATATACGAAATAGCATACATACGTGGTACAGATTTAACGCGAATTTAAGTCTATTAATGTTGATGAGCAAATGTGCTGACCTCTGTTGATTGTGTTACGTCGTTTGCGTATCCTTATAAATCAAGACCACCACAGTGTTTTCTTCTTTTTGAGTCACGACGGGGTCCGGTGTAAAAGCCCTGCTAAATATTGTAAATTGTACATTTAAAGTCATGTACAGGAAGGGGAAAGTCCAATGATTCTGTAGTCCTATGTTAGACTGCGCTAATTTCACATAAATGGGATAAGAAATATCACTTTCTCTGGTGCTCCATTATAAATCTGCAACAAAAAAATGTCGCGAATCATGCGGTCTTTTTTTCCCGCATTTCTCTATTGGAACATCGGAGAGTGATAGATATTATATATATTGTATAAACGTTCATCCTTCTATTAATCTTTTCCATCTTTACATTCCTCACTGATTTCTGTATACTTAATCTGTGTGAATTATTTTCCATTATACATAAAACTTTCAGCTTCGTTTTAATTTATTTTCACTGGGTAATTTAATGCCAAGTGTAATAGATTGTTTAAGAATGTTTGCTTTACCCAATGTATTTTACCCATTACGGTTTCATGAACGTTGGCATTCCACTTCAATGTTCTTGGTCAGTTTTCAATGATTTTCTTTGCTTAGACACGTTAACTGCCGTGCATGTTTCCAACGAAATCTTCTTCAGGCCATTTTTGTAGTACTTTTATGACAATTCAATAGTTTTATTACATCCTGTCGAATATCTTTTCTAGTGCCGACGAAAACCCTACATTAGTAGTTAAAGGAATAAACATCACATACATCATACGGGTGACGCGGCCCGATGAGAATGTTTGTTGTCACTCAAATACGGCTGACGCGACAATCAACGTGTTAAAAAATTACGTTAATAGTCTTCATTGAATAATTATTAAGAACTGCTTTAAAATTCAGTATTTCATCATAAATAGAAAATAGACTAAAACAGTAAAAATATTTGTGTTGCTGGTAATAACAGTGGCTAATATTGAATCTGAATTCTAATGTTCGTATGAATAGTCGCACAAAATACATTTATACATTTTGGTGTAAAATATGATGCAAACCGATATAAAGTAATATGTTATAAACATATATCTTAAACCGACTTCTCTATTGAATACACTTTTCGAAATACTATTTAGGTAACGAAGTAAAATATTTGAACATACATTTCAGGAAATTGGAACCTGTACGACCTGCGAGTAGAGCTGGCGCTTGCAGGGTGTGCCTCAAATCCTTTAAACCTGATGATTTCTCGCGAACGTGCTACGAGTGTCAACACAAAGTCTGCGAAGACTGTGCTTCTTATTCAACAACGACAGATGCTGATGATCCAGTAAATTTTCAAAAGATCTGCTTCATAAAATTTTATTTTATTTTTTTTTTAGTTCCATTGTATGAAATAACTGACGAATCTAATGTTATTCACTATTCGATTTTATTGTAGCATATCAAATTTAGAGTGTATTGTTTGCACGATCCCGTTTCATAAAAAAAATATTTGTCTTTAATAGTATGAGTCTTAAATAAATACATTCGTTGACATTACGTTTCTGATATGGAGAGTCATGAACAATGGTATTTTCAGTGAATTTACATTATCGTTGCTTCCAAAATCCTTTTGTGCAATATATGTGTTAGAAAATAGAAAACGTTTTAGATTGAAAGTAATACAAGTAGTAAAAGAAAGGATGCATGCATTGTTGCATGTAAGTCCTCTTTAAAAATTGTGTACATGTGTCCACAGATACAAATATATATGCATCGTTTAAACAATTTTCAGTCAACATGGCGGTGCAGTGTTTGTCGGCGGAAACTTGCTTCCAGAGGCCAACCGATCGTTACTCAGGAATCAACAGACTCTCTTCTCGAAGTGCCAGTGCTAGAGGCACTTCAAAGACGTCATAGTGATGCGAAACTCAGTTGCCAAGGAGGAGGCCAGGTTGGGGGGCTTGGAAGTGGCCTCGCACCACCCCGAAGTCCTGAGTTGAGGAGACATTCGGATGTTTCACCGGCTAGTCTCAAAGAGCTTGAAAAGGTAAAAACTATTGAAAACATTACCATGGTCAAATCTAACGATGCCATTTTTCGTTGTTAATTTTTCTTTTATTTGTGTGATTTGGTAAAAGGAGAAAGGACTATTACGTATGCCGGAAACATCCAGTAACTGGCACGTTAAATTAGAAAAATCATAAATCGACATTACTTTTATGCATACTCCGGAATGACGTTAACATCGCAGACTGTTTCTGAAAATTTTTCTGAAAGTCCCATATAATATATATTATAGCACGTAAAGCAGCATGCTTTCATACACTTCATTTATTATCATTTCTAAAAGAAATTATTTACAAAATGTTGTACTTAATAAATGGTTAATCGCGGAGGAAATAAGGAAGCAAGTGTAGTAACTACACTGCGATTGGTAACTAGACTACCCTTGCACTACGATATAACTGGAACGAATTGTAGCCCAAGTGATGCGTTGGAATAGTCAAGAAAAGGGCTGAAGAGGCGTAGACATAGTGTCTGAATTTGAATCATAATTTTTTTTGCCACTGCTTGTGAAGTATCCGTTCGCTAATTTACTTCATGCGATGCTACTCTTGAGGAATTCAAACGAATTTGAACCAAAATCTTTTAACAAATACTTAAAAATTAAATTACGACCACGAGTCTAACTCGCCGTATTTAAGTTTGGCCTAAACTTTCATCACAAGTTAGACTCGTCAAAGGAGTGCAAGGGATTAATAAATCAACCGTGTCAATCAAAATTTGTTTCATTTTAAACAGAACGTAACTTACTTTATTTTACATTATTTCCTGTTTTAAGAATTAGTCGGTCAGTTATTAATAGATATAGTAATAGTTAATTAAGAAAATGTATGCATCTATTTTTAACTCCTAATCTCAGTTGCTTAGTATTTTTAAATATCATGTACGTAATTCTTGATTATCTGACAATGATCAATTTGTCGAGTGATGTGGGTTTGCGGAAAATCGAGTGTCTTGGAATCTCGATATTCGGACTCAATGAACTTTACCCGGGCAGGATCAGGTAAAATCCCATAAATACTGGAAATTCCCTAAACTGTTCAGCAATTCGGTAATATGAGACATTCTGAGCTATTATTATTTCGTATTCCTAGAAATCTACAATATTATTTTGTATATTATAAATGACGTCTTTATCTGCTATTGCAAAGTATTTGTAAATTTTTAGTTTTTTGCTTTATGAGACTGAATCTCAAAAAATATTTTTCCATTCTTTATCAAGAAAATTTTGGACC
>JABFPT010000055.1:12309-35148 GCA_022817245.1 Nixonia krombeini | reverse complement strand
AATAGATATTCGGAAATAATTTCATCTAAAGTTAGCAGCTTTTAAAAAAGAAATTGCATTGGAAATAAGCACGGTATATTTATATTCAATGTAAAACTGTAATATGTCCTACACAGGCTGTACTCTCTGATCACTACTATAATTTACAATATTATGTTATCATTATGTAGATTTTCCTGAATATATTTAACTGATTTGTTTAACAGACATTCAGATTACCGTGTTAGTCAAAGATGATGAATTTTTCATAATGAACCACATTTGAAAATAAATATGTATCCGATATATAAATACATTTACAATTTGTGAATTTGTTTTGTGAATGTCACCTTTAAATGTTGTCTGGGCTGGTTCGTCCTACTTCACCCACGATCTTTTTCAATTAAAATGAATTTCGTTAAAGTGATGAGGGATTCATAAATCGAGTTTCTTAACATATGAATGCATCTATGAAATACAAATGGAGTCCTTTGTAATCTTACGTGTTGTGCTATGACGGTTTAAATCGACAATGGCCTTGATATGGCTTTCATCAACTTCAAGTAGACGGCCAGATCGTTGCGTATATTTTGAGATGAAATTTAGCAAACCACTTTGATACTGCCTTTCTTTCAAGGCTTCATTTTCATATACGGCACACAACTTCACATGTGCTTGCGATGCGTTTCTACCTTTTCGGTAATACTAGAACAAAACATGTCTGAAATGCGCAGTTTGCTTTTCCATTTTTAATCAAGTCAACAATTTTTTGTCAAAGTATTTAAAAGCATGAGAACTTACAAAAATGAGAAATTATCGAAAATTTATGTTGTTAAAATTGTAGGTACTGATATATAAACAGAAAATGTTGTTCCAATAGACTTTACAGTTAATTGTGGCCTAAAATTAGTCTCTTGCCATTAACGGAGTAACTGATATTTTACCCACATGCAAGTGATATTAGGAGAATGTGTTTGACGACCCGAGTTTTCTGATGAAGACTAAGCTAGTGTTCGCTTGCGTGGACTAATAAATTTAACAATAAAATAGCCGCGCAATGAAATTTTATTAGATAAAATGTAACAACCACGACCTCGCCAATCTTGCAATTAGAAATGGAAATAATCTGGATAAACTGATTACTATTGTACATAAGAATTAATTTTTTTTAACTCAAGTATAATAATATTATATTCGAGACCGGCAATTGTCGGAAAAGCCGTTTAGCTGAACGTTGCCATGTATATCCAGTATTTATATATTGGATCCGCAAGAAAATAATTTCGGTTTTTTCAGTTTTATTTTACACTAAAAACCGAATTATTTTCTTTCCAACCCATTAATTTCGAAACCCTTAGATAAACATCGTAAGCATTTGTTATTTACATGTATGTGAATACAAGAAATGCTACTTTTTGATAGGGCATATTTAACCGTTTGTAAAATTTAAAATGATTATATATGTAAGGGTATTTTTTGGCTATCCCTATTCGGGCGTCAAAATGTAAGTTTTATTTTTTTGTGAGACGAGTTTGTGTTTGAATCATTCGCGGGAATATAACAACATAGCTATCGTAATCCACATTCGGGCGTAAAATGTAATTCGGATTATATTTGTGATTTATAACGATTTGAAGAGTTCGCGATTTTACAGGTCAAATAAATGACTTTCCTACTCAATTTAAATTAATCATTTGCGTAGTAGTATCAAATTGTCAAATTTGATTCTTCTTTCTGTGTGGTAATTTTACATTTTAATATTTAAAATTCAGTTGTCATATAATGTAACGTGATATTTGTTGGTTTCAGACTATTAGGTTTGATTTAAAATTCAAGAATTTGGATAAATGTTAAATGATGTTAATTTAATAACTCATAATCATATTAATATTATAATATCATATAATTTCATCATCTTCTTGTTACATTTGAAAAAATCCTCATATAGTGGATTAGATTATCGTCGTATAAGTGACAGTTTGTAAATTAACATGTTGCCAATAACGTATAACAATAACACAATGAATTAATCAACATTTCAGACAGTAACAGAGTATGTCAAATAATATTAATATTTCTTTATACAAACATACAATGACAGTACTTAATAATAATAGTACTTTCGTTAAATAGGGAAAATCACATATATTTAAACACTTTTTAATAAATATTCTTGCATTTACTGATCATTATCACCATTCAACGTTCCAAAATGACAACTTGTTTTTCACTAGAAAAACCAGAATCGTAAAAGAATCATGACCGCATCTGCGAATGCGAATTTGCCTTCCTAATTGAGATGTATTGAACTAATGAATTTCACATTTGTTTCGCATGCATAGCTGCTCGTTATAGCACAATCGTCTTAGTGTCATCGATACGAGAAGAGGTGACATTTTCTGTCACCTGTGTTAATAGTGCGGATTAATATCCATCATTGTTTAGCACATTTGATTTTTGAAACTGTACATATCTTACGGAGCTAGACAAAGATAATAATAAAGAAATAGTAAATGTATAAAATTGTCTGCTCCATTTGATTATTTATGTTGTATCAACTATAATAATTTCATCTAAAGTTAAGTCAACTACAGTCAAGAATCTAACTTTTACCCGTTTTTACTCTAAACAATTACAATAACTGAAGTAACTGTATTTTTATTGTATTATCCGCATTACATATTTTATCTGTTTCATAAATACTTACCTTGAACTGCAAATACGTTCAAAATATCGATTTACTCTGATGTAAAAAATGAGGTCAGCTCTAATTTACTAATTTAGTAGGATCTGCCACTGACAATGTATAATTTCATAGTTTTATACACTAAGATATATGGCAAAAATTATTTATATTGATTACAATTGTATGTACTCCAAAACCATGATCTGCTTCAATTAATTTTGGAATTACTCAAACTTTACTTGTCAAAAGATTATGTAACTTTTAAAGGATAAAGTCATTGTTTCCATTTGTCCCAAAAGCTTTATTACTTTAATATTATTTACTTACTGACTTATTATTTCACATTATTTCTCCACTAAATCATGTGTTTGTTTATGTTATTTGCAAGTCAGAGTCGTTTCCATCTTTTAGTTTAAGTTTTACTGGACTGTTCATCTTCCTATATGTTGAACGCAATAACGCTCATTCATTGTCTAATTTTCAAGGTCAATTTGATTAGTGACACACCGTATTGCGTGTGTCATCTGTGACATGTAATGTGGATATGAATATTTATGTAAATACACGTATTTATTTACTTTGTCTTCGTCGTATTTGCTTAAACTATTAAGAAATTTAATTTGGTACATTTTACTATGTACGCTATTCATTTAATGTGTCCTCTTACATTATGTAAGGATATCTAAAACAAGTAGACATTTAATAGAACTATTGTCACATTGTACTGTTGCATATTTATGTATAATTCGACATACTCACTTCCTAAAATATTCATTTCAATATCCACCAATTTATCTATTATAATTATACAAGCAAATTATGTCTACAAATTTCAATATGTTCACGTCGGACTACCAAACAAAAGTTGTGTTTTATTACTAATGCCAATTCCCGTTTTTTTAATACTAATTGTTTTTATCATTGTTGTATTTATGAAAAACATCTACTGTATATATTATAATAAATATTATTTTTATCTAGAAGATAATCAGTTCACGTACTTATTTTTGTAAATTTATTTTTTTAGTTTCCAGAGCGAACTCGAAAAGGAAGGTCATATTACGGAGGGACCCACTGGTGGATAAATCACACAGAAGTAAGAAATATATTTCTGTACTTTTGTACCTTTCGCATGATTAATATCTTGGTTCTTTTATACTCCTTAAATACTCTTTAAGGTTCGTCGCTGAAACCTCTGTCCTGTAAAAAGAAGTTTACAGTGTGTGTAAAATAATTATCATGAAAAATGAAGCAGGAATGATAATACTTACAATAGAATATGTTTTTATTACAGTTTTCCGTATCAAATACGAGATACTTTATTATTGTTTCGTACCAAAAAAGAAAATTCAGAGTGTTTGTAGAATCTGCTATGGACAAGTTTGAATATCTAATAAACGGCTATATATTGACAACGTGGAATTACAATGTTATATTTCGCTGTTGTATTCGGAAGTTCGCTATATATCCATCTCATCTATAATATTTTATTCTACATTTTTCTCCATTTTGCCTTAAATTACCATCTTTATCATACTTTCATTTCATTTACGTATGTAAACAAATTTTACAGCTTTTCATTCCCGTTAAATTTGTGTTCATTTCATTCAAATGAACGAACGATAACGCTTCTGAATGCTCAGCAAATAATTAAACGTCACTCATATATGTTTCCCTGTCGTTTTCACGCATACAGTCTATTTACTATCACGGTTTAAGTTCATATTATATATTCAAATCTACATTGATACCTCCTGTCTTATGGAAATCAAAACCTGTTTTATACATTCTGTTTATCCTTATTACTATACTGTTATATTACGGATATATCCACGACTATATACATCAATTTTTTATATTACAAAAACAAATTTTTATGAATGCAATTATGTCGATATAATTTCTTCTGATTTGTCTTACAAACTGTTGCCGTTTTGTTATATAAAATATTGTTAGTGTAATTTTTACAATCATCAGTTTTCCCAATTACGCTTAATCAGATCCTAACCAGTACGGGGTACTAGTCAGGAAGATCATGAAAAAAACAGAAAAGCGTCACATTTCTGACGATAATTTGGCCAAGATTTCTGACCAGTTTCGTACAAATGACGGAAAGTAGTCAGATTTCCTGACAAGGATTTGGTCAAAATTTTCGTCAAACATCAGGATTTCTGGCCAAGAATTGAACTTTGATGGACTTCAATTTCTACCAGGGTTGGCGAAATTATCATTACATTTGAATACCAAAAAAGACATGAAAAAATACATGAAAAAAAAAGACGCGCCAAGGAATATACTACAGCGGTATTTTGTCATAGATATCCTCACATTTATTTGAGTCATATTAGTAATGCTTTGTGGTTTGCTAGCAATAGAGGAATTCGCTTAATAAAGAAGCATTACTTTTCTATTACATGTAACAATGCTTTACTTAGCTATTCATACGGAAGCAATTGCTAACACAATAAGACAATAACATATACCTAGATAAAAAGTTTAAACCATTTTAGATTTATATTGGATTATACTATATATATAAACCATTGTCAAAATAATATTACGCAAAATTGTATAAAATGTCATTTATTAATTAACACTAAAGTCAAGGTTTTTTTCAGTTTATATGATTTTGATGACTTCAATTTAGTGATGCGTATTATCAGAAAAAAGCACTTAGCTATTTAATTCTGATTAAAAATATGTTTTCTTTTCTCGGACGAGCGTGTTTATTAAACATAACCAACATCTCGTAAAGCTAATTTCAACCTTTTCATTTTCTTTCATAGCACGAGGATTTGGCATGAGAATTGTTGGTGGAAAATCTGGATCCGACGGTCGTATGTTTGCCTATATCGTTTGGACGGTACCTGGGGGGCCTGCAGAGAAAGCCGGTTTGCAACAGGGTGACAAAGTACGAAACATCTACACTTTTATTGCTGCCTTATTTAAACCAGTTGTTTATATGAAAGACTGAATAACTTCATACAATATTACACAGACAAAAATATTGTCACAAGATATAAATTAAGAACCCAGAACTATTCTTTCTTTCCGAAGATATTTCACTACACAGTGGATAAATTATTGAAGACTTTAAATTGTATTTAAAAAAAATGAACAATATAAATAGTAAGCAACTAAAAAATAATCAATATCAGACTGTTTTGATGTTAACAGTAGCATTTGTAATATTCAGAATACAACAATTCAAAATTCTTACATTCTTAATAAAGAAAAGTAAACAGACTAAGTAAAACTATTATTAACAAGTATTATCATTTATTGAGCTATACGAATATTTCATATAATTGCATATCTATATATGTAAAAAAAACGGAAAGAAATTGCAGGAGAACCCAATATATATAGCAAATAATAAATTAAAATTCATTTGAAATGCATGACTAGCAGCGTTATTACCAGTTAAATACACTTTTATGTACATTTTTATGACGTTTATATAGTTTTTATAATTTTTTCATGAAGTAAGAAACGTAATCTTGCGCAATATGATACACTACTTGTACGAGGTCTTGCGTTCTTCTCGATCGCAAAGGAGCTGTTAGAATAATTGATGCCTTAAGTTTAGTCAGTGATTTCGCATGATATCCGTTTAACTAAAATGCTAAATGCTTTATAGATATGCAGATGCCATTTATCTAGAGTAATAATCATAATTTTTGATAGTTGGCAATAAAAGTATTATGTTTTAATATTAATATATTATATACTAGTATATATTAAATAAAAAATTAATTTAAATGGAAAAATGTAGAGAACGTGTCAAATTTGATTTCAACAATGACCATTTCAAATACTATTGTCGCGCCGTGAAACTTATCGAACAGACCTGGTAATGAAATCTCCTTTTGTACTTTCAAGAAAAACATCATGATTCTATAATCCAATTGACAAACGATTATCTACCTTCGGAAGCTGCCAATTTTCATTAGCGTTACTTCAATTATTGCATGTTTGATATGACGTGTTTCCTTCCTTTTGCAGGTTTTGGAGTGGTGTGGAGTATCGTTGATCGATCGAAGGTTCGAAGAGGTGGCCCAAATAGTAGAGAGATCTGGTGATGTAGCCGAATTAATCGTGGAACACACAACTGATGTGTAGGTTATATTCTATACAAATTTTTTACACAAAAATATCACATGTTGATTGTTGTTACAAATAAAAAAACCATATTAATTTCTTTCACGAAATTAACAGCTCATACGAAAAATAAATAACTACATAATATTATTATATGAATATACGTAACACCTTTCTTGAACCTTTTTTTTTTCTTTAAGTAAACCCACTTTCCTTACACCACTTCTTACCGAGTTGTACTCGACCACGCAATTGTGTAGGGTCAAGCAGTGCGTCGACGTCTCGGTTGGAAAACTATAGACAGCCTCGAACTCGATGCGAACGTCGGCCGTAAAAAGCGGAGCTCGCTTTAAGAACAGTCGCTTCGACAACAACTGTTTAACCGTCTTTTCGTTGTACGCGGTTTAGTAATTCAGGTACGTCTCATACAGCAACGTAAACTGGCCTAGAATGATGTCGAAGTTGAGATTACTGTACGGGTAGCACTGCTCGTTCCGGAACAGTTAACGTCTCAGGTGCCGCAATAGTTGAAGCAGTTGGAGCTTCTGTTCCCCCTGTTCTTTCGTACAATTTTGAAACCCAAAATGACGCGTCGCTGTTTCTGCAGCTACGTCGAGGTCTTCACAACCCATACGTGACTCGAGGTCACGCGAAGCGACTGGTACTCGTATAATTCCCACGTGCGAAAGCTCAACAATTATCAATTAATTCAATTTTGAACAATGTGATTCATCATCGTTGTTCACCCTCGTCAAGATCATTCTGTTCTTCGCGTTGATTACGATGCGTCGATTGTTCTGGGGGAAACCGAGCAGCATGTTAAGCGGGGTAACCACGTCAAACTATCTATCCTTATTGGTTAATTTTCCATGTACTTCCTCATCGCTATATTAACAACTAACGCCCTTGAGAAGGGACGTTTGACTCTGTGTTAAGGAAACATTACCGTTCATCAGCGTCGAAAGTCCAACTTTTCTGCTCTGGTCAATTTCAACTTCATTCAGCTCGTATCATATTTCATCGAACAGATAATATACGGCGATGTTCACCAACAATGTTGATGTGGTCAGTGCGTTCTTATCAAGTCCAACCATTCTGCCGTACACGTGAAGCGAAATCAAACTCAGCAGAAAACACAGATCCTTATGCTGAACAGATGTTATTACGATCTTATCGTTGTTATTAACGCTTCCATGACGGGCGAGTTCCCTGCCGTGGCACTCCCGCTGACCGAGACGTCGCGCCGAAAATGTGCACAGTGATGGAGAAAGATCATTTGCGCTCCACGGCAACCCGATTTATTATGACGGTTTTTATTGAAAAAGAACGGAGTATTCATAACTTCGAATCACACGCACTTTTACTTAGACTTTCGAATCAAATAACATTACAGATTATAATAATATGTACGATACGCGGCTTCTCATGCAGAGCGACTGCAGTCGTCCGTAGTGCGTCAGTAGCATTTTGTGGAGGGCGATTATAGTCGCAAGTATGTTGCGGAATGTTCTAAAATTTTTCGTGTGACCGAAACCCTAGTCTGTGTGACCTGCGCATGTGAACTCGCGTGTATCTGTGCAATAACACACTCTATTTTTGTCTTGTTGATTAATTGGAAATATAAATTACAGGTTTATATATATATAGGTAGTAGCACATAGTAGATATTACAATCGTACGTAAATTGCACGTATTTGAAAAATACGTTATATTTCCAACTATATTTTTATCAATTGTAGGATTGGTGATTTGCTGGATGAGCCTGGGGCCGCACCACCTGCTGGAAAACCGGCGGGAAACCTTGGGTTGCAGCTCGGTAAATATTTAAAAATTCAAATACTATATTTATTCATACGATATGTTTAAGAAAAGTATTAGATAGATTAGATATTAGATATATTAATATTGAGATATATCTATAAAATCAGTAGATATAAGTTTAACCTGCAGTAACACACAGAAACATGTTATGTAAATACTTGTATGAATACTGAAAACAGGTATATTCATTATAACAGGTAAACACATTCACGGCGGCTCATTCCGCTCAAAACGTTTTGCCTGTCATCAGCACTTTTCGTAGGATTGTTTGTAATGTAACTATTACATATTTATTTATAGTTCAGTATTAAAGCTCTTGTTATTTCAGTTTTATCACAGAAGTTCAATTTGCTTTTACAATAAACAATGAATTAATATAAAATAATAGTTGTTCGACAAGTAAGGTTTTTATAATTCGATATGTTGTAAATGTAGTAAAGAATACAGTGAAGAATTATTTCAAATTATGTAAAAAGTATACACAGAGTTTGTAAATAGTGATTAATACTTAAGGAAAATTACATTTTTAACAGTCTATTTTACTAAACGGTAGAACAACGCAACACTTGTAACATGTCGAAGAAAGAAAACTACTGACATACTTTAGTAAATGAACGATTACGTATGTGGTATGATAATGTTATAATAAATATTATTTACAGTTTACGATACTAATTATTATATCCTGGTCGCACAAAATCATGTATGCTTGAAGTTGCTTGGGAAGTGGTGGTTACAGCAAGGCATGACTTTCGTCGTGATGTTTTAATCAATTTTGTAAACACTTCCTGGACAAATTACAAGAACAATAGTATCTTTGTTTTTCCCAGTTAACATATATTTTTGTGTACCTATAGATATACGCACATTCATACATGTATACAATATATATATTGGACTGTTCGCAAAGTAATTTCGTTTTTTCCGTTAGAGGACTTAATTGTATTTTTTCACAGTTATCTTCACACTTAAGCCGAATAATCATTATATATTTTGATAGCTGATACAGCAAGGCTTCGTGTGAAAAAATTCGATTGATTCTACGCAGTAGTTTTTGGTTGGTGCCCTTTCAAATATGGAAAATAAAAAGCAGCATTTTCGGTATATTTTACTTTTTTATTGTCGAAAAGATAAAAATGGTGTTCAAGTAAGAAAAAAATGATTCGATATATGGACAAGATGAAGATATTGATAGAACGCCAGTGCCAAAAGTGGTTTGCAAAATTTCGATCCGGCAATTTTGATATTGAAGGGGCACCATGTTCTAGAAGGCCAGTTGAAGCTGATGAGAGCACAATAAAGGCATTAACTGATGCAAATCAGCGAATAACGACTCGTGAGATCGCTGAGAGATTAAATGTATCGAATTCGACCATTCACAATCATTTTCTTCTTCTCCGCATGATGATGATCACATCAGTCATGAAAAAAAACAAAATGACTTTCTTAATATATATATACACACACACACAAATTCATACATACGTCAACACGAACGAATTCTATAAAAAGAAATTTTATTTATTTCAAGTATATATTCATAATATTTTAACAGTTATAAACTACATTTTATGTGCAATATAGCCGGATATTATATAGATATGAAAAAGCCTGTACACCCGTAAACGAATTAAGTAAATGTAAAATAAGCAAAAATTGAAGTGGGGTATTCTATATAAGAAGATGCTTCAAATAGTGATGACTTTATACCACGAAGCAATAGTTAGTTTGAGTGGCATTGATACAAATCACCAAAATCTATAATCTAAAATTTAATTTCACTAGTAGAGCTAAATACTTTAAAAAATTGCCTTGTAATTATTTTAATTGGAATTGGATATTTGAATAGTGTTATACCATTTTGATGATTAACCATATCTGGTTACAAGAATATTGTATAGAATTACATTTATATTCTATAAGAATGACGTATCTCATAGAAGAAGGTGATCGCTACAAAAAAACATTTCGACAACGTAACATATGATATTTTCAATGGCACAAGTATCCTGACAGTGAACTTATTTCTTAACCAATTGTAACTCTTTTCAGAAACGGAAACGGAGAAAACGCCTTCATCACCGACACGCAGGAAACTGCCAAAAACGCCGGTATAACGAGTTCATAAATTGAGTCTACATGTGATCTCTTTCTTTGTGTTTTACCTCTCTCTCTCTTTCTCTTTCATTGCTTATCTTTCTCTTTCATTCTCACACGCTATCCAAGACGATACGCATAAAGGCTAGAAGTCTTCTTTTGTTAACTTAGATTATGAGAAAACGTTTGCTCTCGGCACGGCGTAGTGATAATATATGCGTGTATGCCCTTATACACGTTTACTTGTTCCCATGCGCCGTATATATACTTACGAATTATAAATATCTATACAAATGTATAAAATTGTGTGTGTACGTGTGTGTATACGTACCCATTAGACATTGGTGTGCCTGCGTTTATATACCAATCTTAAGTGTGTGTATACCTATACGTACGTCGTGATAGTACATGTAACAAATGTAGAGTTGCTATCTTTTCGGCTTCCTTCCAAAGCGGGTTTTTTTTTAATATTTTTCACGATTCTGTAATTAGACTTCATCACTTTTTCGACTTTTAGTATGGCACTACTAAAATATTTCACGATTTATCAGACAAAAATTGTACCAAAAATTATATTTATGTATTAAATTTATACCTCAATTCACAATATAATATATGTATACGTATAACAGGAAACTGCATATATATATATATATATATATATTATTTATCCATGCCTTGTTTGGAACTGAAAACTTTTTTATACTAAGTCCACGAAAGTTATTAATAAAATACAAGCGTCTGAAAGTATAAACTTCGGTCGTAAAATTGTTGTTAATCCCTTACTCTACTTTGACGAGGCTGACTGGTGATAATGATTCGGGCCAAAGCCAAATTCAGACAATATGTCTCCGCGGCTTCAGCTCCATTTCCGACTATTCCAACACATCGCTTGGGCCTGAATTCTTCAGAGTTAAATAGTACGGCAAGGGGTTAATACACTTACAGATTTTTACTTTATACGAGAGTCAGCAAATTTAAAAACATGCTTCAAGTTTAAAAATTTTACAGTAAACTCCTGATTGAATCATACCCTGAAGCACCTTCCCAGTCTTGTTTCTTGCCCTATATGTGTACGAACATCATCCGGTTCGATTGTAAATACTTGCACGTTCGTCAACTGTAAAAATGTCCTTTAATCTGTCGAAAAACCATGTGCTTTATATAATAACGCTAACCTCCACAAATGAGACAGTGGAGGTGACAAATTTCGATCATTTTGCACCCTTTGGGCACATACGAGCGTGAAAGGAAATGATAGTCTGGAGGCGATGCCGAACAATGTTGGTTAATTGTAACCATTCGCCGAGTGTCTACGTATATTTAGATACGCTGTGTCGATTTATAGGAACATGTGTCATCTACAGAGCATGATTAAACATACGCGCAGTCACTGACACATGGTTGCACGCGTATAAATAATGACCGTCGAACACTTCCTAGAGCGGGTTTAAGTTAAGCGAAAGTAGTTAAGACGATGAAGCACAATTACCGAGTATATACTCCATGCAGATTTTATTCGTGCAAATTTTACTTGTATTTCCTAATGACAAATTCATTAAGAATGACACAATGTTAATTACGATGATAATGACAATGATAGAGATGACGATAATTACATACTGGCAATGGTAGTGAGTATGTACAACGTAATCTGAGCAGAACAAACTTCATATCATTTACTCTATACCTAGATTTTCAGCAAATATGTCGACATAAATGAGAATTAACCCTTTCGCTACGGGCGATTCCTCCAAAAATGTGCACGATACTCGATGAAGATCGTCAGGGACTGCGTTTACATCTTATTGCAACACGAGTTGCTATGACAGTGTTTAATGAAAAAAAAACTTCCCTCAAAACGGGATACTTATAACTTTAACACACACGCACTTTTAATTACACTTTGGAATCAAATAATATTACAGAATATAATAATATGTACGATATTAAAGTCGCCTGCAGTCAACAGCGTTTTATGGAAAGCGACTATAGTCGCCCGTAGTAAGGAAACGGTTAATGGCAATCTCATATCAGAATATATTTATGCCTTATTAGCGGGTGCAGACTTTTTCGGCTAAAAATTTACCAGTATGTGAATAGATAGAAAGATACCAGTATGTGAATATATTTGTATTATGAACATATATATTTTATAAAAATTGTCACGTCCACTATTTATTAGCACTTGCGGGAGAAATTCTTATCAATTCATAGTCTGTTCAAGCTCTGTGTTATTTATATGTACAGAAACAAGCAATACACATTAAATGAGAAAAGAACACAGTCAAGCTCACTTTTTCAAAAGTTTTTAGAGTTCGGACGTTTAAATAAACACTAGATAACAATTTTATTACGACATTACCTTCATTGTATGACAAGTCATGTTACAATGAACAGAAACGCAAATGAACAATGTCGTTGCGTACCTTATTGATTGACATTGCACATCTAGCCATTTTCTATATTTCTGCTCGAATTGACATAAGTGACATATCTTTGTCATAGACAGATATAAGTCGGTAAAAAGTTGTTGTCTAGCTTGTATTTATATTTACATGCAGCTTAAAATATTATACACGAAAACTTTATTATTTGACTAAATCGAAGCAGTACAAGTTATTGGCATCTTTCAACTATGAACATATCATGTGCGTTTAACACATTAACTATCCTTTGGTTGTTTGGTCTGCTACACCACAAAGCTCGGAGTAAAGTTAGTTTCAAGAAATTTGTGTTAGAGTGTTGCAAACTTATAATTCTTCGGTATATATATGTGCACCTGTTCGTGTATAAATCGTCTTTTAATTAAACCTCTTAAGAATATTGCACTTGTTACACATTGTGTACATGTAACAAATATATGTACATGCTTAAGTTAAACGAATTATGCCAACAAATCTATATTGTAACAGCTTGGATAAAAAGTAAGTGCTTAAAGTCGGTCTTAACACACGTCATGTCTTGATCGAGGATTTATCAAGGTTTTATTAAAAACTACCTCCTTCTTGATCTAAAATTCTTCACTAATTTTTAACTAGAAACAAGATTAATTCTGTCTGCTTCTTTGTAAACTGTAGTAACAAATAATAGGCTGGTCAATCTTGAATTATTCCTAACTTTGTACAAAAAGGCCAAAATTATCGATGCTAAATCGACAGTGCTTACAAATGAGATTAGTTCATTACCATTTCCCTTTAGGTAAATTAATATTGTGGCAGTAACATAGTAACGTGTATTAAGTTTCTAGCATATAACAATGCATAATTTCATTATTTACACAAGATATTACATAAACGTCTTTCGTTCGTCTCGTTAGTCTCTTATATGAGTAACTACTTCAGCGCAGAATTGGCACAAAACAATTGAATATTTCTGTGATACTTTTAAAGAAAACAGCCGAATACTCCGTCATGTCAATAATTTTATATGTCATAATTATCACAATTATTATTACAATGCAAATAGAAAGTACTTTTGGATACGTTCTATATACAAAGATATTCCTGAAAATTAAATCGTCTTGACTAATCATCATTGCTATCATTTTTCTGTTTATATGTTACTGCAATCTGTTTTTCTGTTTAGTGACTACTGCCCCCTTTTGCAAAATGATGGCATCGATAATTCTGTTGTGTGTAAATGTATGTGAAAACACTTCGTACTGTATCATGCACGTATAGTGTCCCATGAACATCGTTTTCTTTCAACGTATCAGCCGAAAGAAGCAGCGAAACGAAAATAATCTAAATTATTTTATCGTAAGCGAGTGACAATCCGTTACATATGCAGATATGAAGTTTCATTATTTGTCTGAAGTTTATAAGTCACATGTATTGTTTAAACATTGAATTAACCCTCTCTGGTTGCGTATTCTGTCTACCACGTATGATACCGGTAAAACGGGACCATGAAAATTCATGAACGCTTGAAGTATCTGTCACATATGTCACAAGACATATAACTGTCAACGTCGCGCTAATGCCATCTACAGTGCTTTGTTTTACACATGTTAAAAAACAGTGCCTACCTATTGCTCCCTTGCATTACTCTCACCATGTTATCTGGTTTCTTATACAATTTCAAGCTCTTCACACTGGAAAGGGTTAATGAACATTTGAATGCTGTTATATTTCTTCTGGAATGAAATATATAACGAAATTTTTAAAAATACCGCAGTTTGGTAATTAAAATGAAAATATATTTAATCATTTTACAGCTGAATCAAAATGTACGTAACGTAAGTCTCATCATAAACTTCAATATTTTATAATGATTGCTTACGTGTATTCGTTTTTTGTATATACTTATATTATATTTGTATATACTTATACACATGAACATTTTTTGCAATAGAGACTAAATGTACATAAAAATGGCAAGATAAGTTGCACATTAGTAGTTTGTACAGCTAAAAGATTGTTGTTATTTTTATTATAAATTCTATTATTAAGCTTCATAACTATATAATATACATCAACAAATTTTTATACTAATGTTACTTTCAGATCAGGAAGGAAAAAAAGTCTATTAGAAATTGACTACTGCGTTTTTACATATACTTTTTATACGAGTTTTTACTCTCAATAAAAGTTTATACGCTTCATGAAATAATTTAATTAATTCTGAATCCTGAAGGAAAAAGTCAAAGCGCTTTTAATGTAAATATCAACAGGGTATTAAAACAATTTTAACAGAAAACAAGCTATTTTTAATTGATAAAACATTATACTGCAAAATATTAAGCCAAAAAAGGTCAATAAAAAATTGACTAATTGAAGTTATAAAGAATAAAACAATGACAAAAGTTCTAATTTTGTCAAATTGTACATCCTAATCAGGATCATATTCAATGCATACAATATCATTACACAAGTTTTATTATCTTAAAAGTGCCATTCAAACCTATTGAGAATAATTATGAAAATAATTATGAAAAAATAATAAATGTAACATGTATTGTAAAATCACCAAATGCAATTTTCAATGAAAAAAATTAATTTAATAGGTATTACCTTTAAATTGTTTACAACATACATAATTTACAGAAATTTTACATCTATACTATAAATTGTTTTAGTGATGAAATTTCGGAGAAGTCTCGTATAAGTGACTATTGACATAAAATAGATGACTCATATAAATGGCTACTCACATTTTCGTGTGAATGGAGCTTGTTTACAGTTCACATTCTTTTTGGAGACCCAATTGTTGCGTATATAGATGTATTTTTGCTTTCCCTCCTCCGGGCAAATCTTCCACATTTCCCTCGACTCAATAACACTCGTGTCTGCTGTGAACCGCGAAACAGATCCTGTGTTTCGTGACAGGAGATAATGAAGTGTAAGTTGCTGTTTCATAAAAATAGGTGGCTAAAAGAAGCCGTGTCAAAGATGTCAACTTCGTACTTTTCACATTTCACGTTGTTCACCTATATTACGCGGAAATTGTGATTTCATTATGCTGCTGATGACCGTTAGCGGGACATCGAAGTACATTCCTAAATACCGTGTCAAGCCTCTTAATATTCATTTAACGAGCTTTTTCACTTACCAACTTGCAAGACTAGCGCTGTACATATGGAACTACCTGCCACTGCGGCGTATTTTTCCTTTGTATAGTAATTTCCAGATAGACTGAAAAGCAACATTTGTGTTTTCTTACAATTTGTATTGAAATGAAAAGTGGATGCTTTCGAGAAGGGAGGTACAAACATGTTATTCCCCATTTTGCACTAGAGGTTTGTTCACCGCGATGTTATCGGACAGTAATTTCCTGTTATTTCCAGTATTCTGACGTCAGTGTTGACATTGCGAACGTATATAAATTGGAAAACATTGTTTCGTAATCTGTAAATGCATCTATACTATTCTATATATATCTGTACTATTCTTTATGGAGAGTACATGACAGTCATCTTTCTATCACATCTCCATGAATTCGATGGTAGATGACTACGAAAAAAACAAGTAAGGCGGCTTAAAAAAATTCGAGATAGCAAAAGCCAGAGACTGTAAACTAAAAACATGAGACAAATACGTTTTCCGGCATCTTTTGCGTTTTCCTTGCGACACGTTTTAAACCTGTAGAAATTGCATCCATTTGTAACTGATTGTAATATCCTTACGGGAATTTTCCGAGTATTAATGAAATAACAACCATAAGGGGATAATAGTACAAATTATGTTATTTAATGTGGTAAAGTGAAGTTCTCAAATTAAAAATGTTAAATGGTAATTTTCTTTAAATATATTTTCAATTTTTCAGTTATTTTTATCAATTAGACAGTGTAATGTAAATTATAAATTCTTATTTCGAATAAATTGTAAAGGAATAAATACAGATAACAGAAATATATCAATGGATTTTTTAATAATATTTGTTTATTTATTAAAACTTAGTAGTAAGATAAGTAAAATAAAATCGTTCTATGTATATGTCACTAGAAAATACCGGCTCAATGTTTATCAGCGTACAATTTTTTTAACATAATTTACTGTTCGATCCATTTTTCACTTTAAGATAACTAACGTTGTTATACTAACCCGTGCGCGCAAAAAATTTGTTAAACTCATTGCATTTTGTATGATTAAACAAATATTCAAATGAAAAAGAAATTCGGGTAAACATCTAAGCAACTCAGTACACTCACTGAAACAGTATATATCTCGATACTTTATACATGTTGCGAAAATTCTATTACACTCAGAATTTACCACATCAAAATATTCTTTTTGAATGAATAAATCAGCGTATTATTTTTTATAAAAGTAATAATAGTAGCAAAATTATAACTAAAAAAGGAATTATATGAATTTTTAAATCTACAAATATGTATAAGCATTATGAAATAGTGTAAAGTAATTTGACATTTTTTTCAACCACAATAAATGTTTGTTTCTATGTAAAAGTATAATATCAAAAGTAGTCGAACCGTAATAAAGTGATAAAATCAGAAATTCCATTTTATTTCTTTCTAATTGCAAAGAAAAACCGTTCGCTTTATTATTTATGTCTTAAAATCTGTCTTAATTTTTAATTTTGTTGAGTTATACCTTGAGTTATATCCAATTATTTTTGTGAAAGGAAGATTAAAATTTGATTATTTTAAATGTCATTTATACTTTGAAGATATATTGTATAATAAAAAATCACAAAGTTGGAATTAAATTAAGGCATATGGCGTGTAAAAAAGAAATAAAAAAGATGATAAGACAATGTATAATTTATTAGACATTGTAGGATAGTTAATGATTCAGTTAATATTATTTTTTATTAATACTGCTTTTTTTAACAGCTTCAAGTTACGGAATGTTAAGTACCACTAAATTAATTTTCAATTAATCCGATGTAGTAAATGTTATTATGTTACAAATATCACTTGACTTAAAGTATATTTGGTAGAAGAAAAAACTGAACTAAGTAAATTATTAATACTTAAAAACAAAACTCTTATTACGTTTTCACACGTTTCTAGAGAAAACATAGAAAGAAAGAGAGGGAGAGAGAGAAAAGGAGAGAAGATTAGAAAACAGTTAATTGAAATGTTTGCGTTTATCTTTGAAACAAGCTATGTTAATTAAATATTTTTTCTTGCAAAAGTTATGTAACAAAAGTAATTGTTGAGATAAAAAAAACTACTATATTTGAGAAAATGTTTTTAAATTATAAAAGGTAGGTGCGGTGTTCAATAATTTTTATCATTATATCCAAATGTAACATACTTCTATTATTGATATTGTTGATCGGAGTACTTTACAAGTTAATTTTTTGCAAACTGTACAGTAATTTTCTATGAGAAAGTTATACCAGACATTTCGTACTATATTTCAATTAAAATTTTAATAATTTTAATGTGAAATATATAAAAGTATAATCCTTCCGTTTATAGTTTATACAAGAAATGAAAACAATAAGTGCGTAATTAACACTAGAACAATTAGCAGTATTTGTTGTTATATGTCATTTCTTCGACATTTCAATAATTAATTAACACATTGACGGCCGCACTGTTCGTAAAAAGATTTGCGTTTGTCGCCGGCACAGTTTGTCAGCTTTCTGAGAAATTGGTAGTTTCATAAAATTTTCCAGTTTCCTAACTATAATTTTGCTTCCACTGACCGAATCTTCGTTGTTTCTGAAGGATTGGATAGATAGATAGATAAATAGATACATGAATAGATAGATGAATAGATAGATAAATAGATAGATAGATAGATAGACAAATAGATATATAGCAGATAGTAGTAGATATAGTAACCGATACTCAGTAAACAAATAATAGACAAACAATATGCAACTGAAGCTCTGCAATTATTCGAACACGAACTCAGTCATTAACTGGCGATTGCGTGAACTCGCGAATGCGTATGCCCGGCCGTCGAAGTGTTAACAAAACCAATTTTCAGTCATAAAAAAATTGTAATATTTCATGTTAGTGCTTTGAAAACTAACATTCATTCCGACGATGAAATTTCAAACAAAAGACGTTTTATTACAATGACACATTTCGGTCTCAACTCAAACGTACATAATTTAATAGTCCCCTAAATGTTCTATTGTTTGATAATTTCTCAAGAAAAGCGTGATGCGATAAGAAAGGGGAACAAACACATGTAGCGAGGGTTTTACGAAACACTAAACCGCTGTCTGTGTAATCCGCTAAGAAATAAACCGGTAAATTTTGCAGATTGCTCAACAGTCATAACTAATTTTACATGTGATTTATACAAATGTATACAAAGGAAATATGTAGAAGCCTGTAATACGATGTAAATACGAATAAATGTGGAAGAAAGAATCAAAAATTGTTTAATGTTTTTACTGATTAGAGTGAAGTAATTCGAGTGTGATTATTCTTCATAGCATTGTAAGCATTTTGATATTTACATTACAAAGTTGATTTTGTATCTTGTAATCAAACTTGATTTTCTATTCTCCACAAAGCCTTATTACTTTTTTCGTATAAATGTCACATAACCTGGCTTTCTCGAATTACGTACTGTGTCAATCTCTCGTTTTTCATGAGGTCAAATCAATTTCTTTGTTCATTATGTAAATATGTTTCATTACTGTGTGTGTGTTTTCTGTGTATATAAGTGTTGATACAGATGTACGTTTACGTTTACGTGATTGGTTGAGAAATTGGATAAAGTATGCAGACGAATGACAACAGACAAAATGTAAGTTGTTACGTAAATCTTTGAACGTTAACCTTTATACTCTCTGTATTCCTCTCCCTCTCCTTCTCTGTCCTTCTCCCTCTCTCTCTCCCTCTCTCTCTCTCTCTCTCTCTCTCTCTCTGTCCATGCACGATAAACATATGCTCATGCATGAAAGATATACTTTTATAGATATACGTATTAGGTAAACTGTGTAGTCTATGTCAATTAGATATTTATGAAATACTATGGTACGTAATTACAACATAAATCAATCAAAGAACTATGTGAAATGGAATTCTCCTAAAAGATGATTTGAGGCCAATAGATAAACAGGGAGGATAGGGAGTACACACGTGTTAGTGCACACATACATACTCACGTCCCCTCGACCGCTAGGTAAATCCGTTCGTCCTCGTTGATGGATGTGGACTCCAAAAGATACTGGATGTCGGCGTAAACGACGAACGGAACAGGCTCTTTATATCTAAAATTCTTAAATTGTAATATTCTCTCCTCCTCATCCGTAAATGTCAATTTACACTTATTATTTTCGTAACAGTCTGATTGATGCTTGCGAAAAGAGTATTCGCATTTGAAATGACACAAGCATCTATCGCATAACAATATGCGACTATGGTCTTTCGTAGTTTGCGGTCTAAGTAATCACGATAAATTTCTAATCCAACAAAGCGGTACATTCCACTGCGATCATCTTTAT
Organism: Nixonia krombeini; assembly: GCA_022817245.1. NCBI lineage: Eukaryota > Metazoa > Arthropoda > Insecta > Hymenoptera > Scelionidae > Nixonia > Nixonia krombeini. Next base: position 14,582 of record JABFPT010000055.1, on the reverse strand, counting down.
CAATTTTGACTTCACCTTCAATCATGAGAATATGAATAGTAGACTTCAGCGACGCATTTTTGCTTAAGTACAACGGTACCAGATCACTCTTTTGCTTTCCATCCAAACCATATACATTTATGCATAAATCGTTAATTCTCTCAAATTCCGTCATGTCTTTTCACTGCACTGGAAAAATTATGCCGTTGTATTTCAATTCTTCACTGAAATGAGGGTATGAGTTTGTTCGATCTGCATTACATTTAACGGGATGCAAAGTAGCCGTAACGGATTATAAAAAACAGTACACATGATTGTTTTGCACGTTCACCACGACACGTTTTCGCTGCGCATGGACCTGTAATTCTTATGTGCGGCTTTATCACCCTACGTTCGACAAAGAAGTAAACAATATACACGTGTATCAAATTACAACAATGGAAAAAACTATTTGCAAGTGTATAAAATTTTGACGACAAAGAAAACGATAAATAAACGATTTGAATGTGCAACAAATAGCAACGTTGTAAAACGTTTTGCATAAACGCATCATCGAGCTTCAACGATGCAATGAACAGAAAAAAAAGCAAGTTGAAACCTGCAACGATTCGAAGTACGACGTCGTCGTCATCGTCGTGGAATGTGAATCACAACTCAAAGGAGTCAAGACTCTACTAGGAATCGCGTTTCTTAGAGAAAAATGCGACGTTATCATTAACAAAAAAAGAGAAATTCTAACCTTACATTTTTGATTCTGAACCCCTCCCCCCTACATAGATACCTTCAGTCTGTCGACATCATTCCAAAAATGTCTGCAATCCCCAGTGCATCGCACTTCCCGAACGCATGCACGCGCACGGTGTATGACCTGTGTGTGCATGTATGTGTGTACTAACTTGCATGTATTTCGAATCCTCCCTGTTTACCTACTATGGCTGTAATGTATTGTAGTTTGATTCGTTAATCTCTAATAATTCGTACTGTACAAGAGGAACACTGTGCTCTCCAGTACTAAATTTGCTTTTGGAGTTGTGCGTTTATAAACTGAATATAAATTACTCAATAATGTAGTTGACTTTTGCGTACATGATACGATGAAAAGGCTATACATGAGAAAAATGGCACCACTGTAGACAGAACCGTAGTATTACATGGAAATACATAAAGTTTTGTTGATGTCTACAGTGTACTTCAGTGATCGCTATGGTACTAGTAGCTAAAAAGATAATTTCTGGAGGCATATGCATTAGTACTACAGAACTTGCAGTTTTGCCATTCTTCTTACGTATTACATTTTCAATGTATGCAATTTGTGGGCCTTCAGGAATATAGACGTTGGATTTGCCAATCTGTAGAATATTATTTTAATTATAAGCTTGGAACGAATATGAGTCACATGACATGTAGCAATACGCTGTGATATAAAACCAATCATTATTATGTATAAGTTCATGCATATTGATACACGGTTGTATATGTCTGAATGTACAAAGTTATGGATTCATAACCGTGTATTACTATTCGGTAAAAAAACAACGTAGAATTATCATTGAATTATAAATACTATGTGTGATGGATCACGGTGTATATTACAATTACATACGGTCGTACATCGGTCGTTACACGACCACACAAAACCATGCGAGTTTATGTGAAGACGAAATTCGTGCATGACTATGCATGTTAATAATCATGCACAGATTTTCATGAAGCGTTCGTCCGAGTGTCAGTCTGTTTTTCCAATCATCCAGTTATCAACGTACGTCACACATGCATCCTTGAACTAGTACAATGTGTGTAGATAACATAGAAAGAGTTTCAAATAAAGTTGTAACAGTTCTAAAATTCTCAGTGGATTTTTGAACGAGTTCTGGGACTGCAAAAATCAATGTAACTTTGTAAGTTTAACTGATATCGAAAAAAACTTTATGTTCCGTTGGAAGTTAAAAATATTTTAAAATTATATAAACTTTTATTCGTGAAAAATGAAACGTTGTATACGAGTAAAATGTAATGAAAGATGTATTTTCTAATCGCGTAAAATTGTTAGTTTTACATCGCGTTTTGAAAATATTTCCAATTTTACAATCGTAGGACATAAAATAATTTCAGCCAGATGGCATTTTTAAAAAGATAAAAAACTATTGCCGTGTAAACGTGTAAAGCTTTGGATTTTCCCAAGCAACCGTTTACCACCTTCGTGTATTGTAAAAAACATCCTGTTTCTTGGTGAGCCCTTTACCTTCGCGGCAAATCTAGCGATGACGGCAATAAAAAGATAAGATAGCAATGAA
>JABFPT010000055.1:0-10287 GCA_022817245.1 Nixonia krombeini | reverse complement strand
AACGCAAATATTTTAACATTAATCATATATTTATCTGTAATGCATTTTCTTCATCACCTATGTTTTATTACACAATTTCTTTCGGTGTATGATTGATCTCGCTGTATTGATCATTACTACATTGACTTGTATAAAAACATGCATGAAAAATGTTTCCTGTATAACTCGAAGATTGTTTCTAACTTGACCAGTTTTTAATCGTTAACCAGTTTAGTTTGACAATGTGACAATTATACAATGAATGTCATTTTTTAGGAACAAATTGCGAAGGAGAGGCAAATAACAGGACGTGTTCAAATACAAGTTTGGTACGAGACAGATCGCAAAGAACTGGTCGTATCCGTATTGGCGGCAGATGATCTTTGCATTCGTGAAGATACTGGTTATGGTACATTGCCAGAGGCTTATGCCAAACTAATGTTGGTTCCACCGTGGTAAGTCTTTTTCTCAACATAATTTGTAACTATTGTATTATTAACCCTTAAGGCTTCATTGACTTCGTCGCGAGGACGTTTGTAATACGTTGTATACATCAGTGAAATGTGAAAAGTTCACAAACTCAATATTTTTATTGATACTAATTTTTACAATAATACGTAAACTGGACAAATATTCTTATATCTTAAAATATCTTAAAATTTTTGGCTGCGAGTTTAATCGAAATTTTAAAAAAAGTTATTTAATCCAGTTTATGTACGTCTTGTAAAATCATCAAATATGAAAGTAGACCATTATCATCAATAAATAACGTATATGAAATATTCTACCAGTTTCTGTACGAACTTCGAAATTAAATGAATTAATTAATTAAACTATGGTTATCCTCTTAAGCTTGTTAAATAGATGTTTTTGTAACGATGTGATTTGATTGTGATTACAGTGGTGAGCAAAGTTCTTTAAAAACAGATGTTGCTGAACCGACTAGTAGTCCCATCTGGAACGCAACCTTAAATTTCTCAGGTGTTGGCGGGGAAAAACTCATGGAACGCACCATAGAAGTAACCCTGTGGGATTACTGTCCTGATGGTGAAACTGTTTTCCTCGGCGAATGCACTATCGACTTGCAAAGTGCATTCGAGGAGGACAGAGCAGTGTGGTAAGTAATTCAAAACTTCTTACACGCGAAACTGCCAAACTAAATACGGATAAACAGTTCAAGCACAAAAACTGTAACACACAGATCGACACTCATTCTGTAAAAATGTATTCAAAACTCAAGGAATTGAGACATAATTCGCTCGTTTCTTATACTAAATTCAAATGTATTTTTAAAATATATTTGTTTTAAAGCAAATACACTTGTTGTATATTTTATAAATATTTCCCATTCGTGTTTTCATAGCATAGAAACGCTCGTGAGAAGTAATCGTGCGTAAACCCCATAACAGTACCTTTTTCGCTAAGTGTACATTATATTTCTTTGATTGAAGGTACCGATTGGAAGATCCGCGAGGCTTGCGTTCAGGAAAATCTCCGTACTGCTCGCCTCGAGGTTCTCTATCAATCGAAATAGCCCAGAGACTTCTTCGTAGAACAGAAATGCGAGAACGGAGCTATAGTGATGACACGCAAAGCGACAGTGGCAGTCCCGAACCGTATTTCCTGCATCCGGATCACGCTTGGCATGCGAACTCAAGAAGAGGGTCCAGCCAATCTGAACAGTTGGAAATAGAACCGTACGAACTGAATAAGGATTACAGTCGATCATTGCCGGGCAGCCGAAGGAGTAGTTTTCAGAGCCAAGGTGGCACTGACAGTAAGCGTAAGTTGTGCCGTTCGCTGTTTTTATAAGTAGTATAAACCAAAATTAGCGTCGACAAAATTTTTTGAGTAAATGATTTCGTATTAAACTAAATATTAAGTACTAGTTATGCAATAAATTAGACAAATATTGTTGCTTTGCAATAAAATATATTACAGAAATAAAACAATTGTATAGCATCGTCTACAACAGCAATTTAATTTATTGTCATGTTTGCACTAAGCAAACGCATTTGTTCTAAGGTTACTATATACGAAAACTGTATGTTATTTTATTTTTACAGCAATATTTTTTACAACTAGCAGATGTTTTACAAGTTACAAATCTCGCACTTTACTTCATTTTCGCGCCTAAAAAAATATAGGACATCAAATTTCAACATAAGCGAATGTTTCTTTCGAGTAAATGTTTACTATATTCTTGCCCGCGGTATATATTTAAAATAACGGTAGATTATGGTTTATTTGATACGAAAAACGGTTAGTCCTAGCGTTTCTTATGCTACGAATAACTCTTTCATTCGCAAATGTTATCGATTTTAATTTTTGTTCAGATACAATAATTAACAAGGTTAATTAAAATATATCTTTATAATTGCAATGTTTTTACACAATTTAATTTATTTTGTAAAAAGAGGACACCAATAAATTAATTTTAATACATAAATACATTTTACTGTGACAAAATACGTTTACCGTGCAACATTTTCTCCATTAACATTCGATTTGGAATTAGGAGGAAGCATGGGAGAAGCCGATATACCAATTATTCATCACAGTCGTGAGAGACGTCGTAGCTCTTTTGCCCGCCCAATGCGAGATCCAGAGGAGATTCTTGAAGGGTTAAGATCTCTGAAAGCAGCCAAAGGTGAATTAGGCCGAACGATGAGTTTTTCTAGTGAGAAGAGACGCGGAAGCCGTGAGTACCACTTCTTCTAAAATAACTATTCGCCATCACTGTGTCTCTTTTTCGTCTTATTCGTATCTCTCTCTCTCTCTTTCTTTTTCTCTTTATTCCATTCTCTATGTTTGTCCGTCTGTTTCTTCTACATCGTCTTTTTCTTATATTTCATGTAATAATCTGTGTCACAAATTTCTTCATTGGTCCATTATCGTTCTCCACAAATCCAACCAATAAGATCGAGCAACGGGATCGTAGTACTTGTTACTTTGATGATGACTGTAGCCCTGTTGCTTATCATTCTTTTATTTTATTATTCACTACTTCAGTTTAACCCTTTCCTTACTGCGGGCAAATGTAGTCGCTCTCCATAAAACGCCACTGACGTACTATAGGCGACTTTAGTCGCTCTGCATGAAAAACCGCGTATCGTACATATTATTATAATCTGTAGTATTATTTGATTCTAAAGTGTAATTAAAAGTGCGTGTGTTTTGAAGTTATAAATATCCCGCTTTGAGAAAAGTTTTTTTTTAATAAACACACAAACACATTTTAATAAACATGGCAACTTGTCATTGCAATGAAGCGTAAACGCAGTGGCAGACGATCTTTCTCGACTATCATGCACATTTTTCGAGAAATTACTTGTAGTGAAAGGGTTAATCAGTGTTCACAGTCATCGGGTTCTAGTTTCACTACACATATTCTATTCTCTCTGCATCGCTTGCACTTTGACCGAGCGAACGAGATTTGAATACACGAGTATCCAGTTCTCTTCTTTATTTGCAATTACAACCACCAAAGTGTTCGCATTTTATTCAAAGAATATAATATTTTGTTTTCCAGAATCTACTCCCATATCACATTTTTCAGATGAACTGTAATTAATTATTGTTATTAACTTATTAAAATGAAGAAACAAATGTTTGTATCTTTTATTGGGATCTAAGAATGTATAGAATCATATGTGATAGCCAGTATTAAAATAATAAATACAAAGGAGGAAAAGAAAGAATATAAAATAAAAATGTATAGATTGTACATAAATCAGGCCCCCCATTAAAACACTGCTCAGTTTCCCATACTTAAAATATATGAAATAAATGGAGTAACAGAAAATAGCCAATTGTACAACCAAAATTTAAAATCCGAGATAAATCAAGAAGATTGACAATTTACGCAAGTTATATTATAATACTGAAAATGGTTGTATCACTTGATATTTCCAAGTTTGCCAATGAAACAGTAATATTTCTCTCAATTTGAATAAAAATCAGTACGATATTTTGTAATTTTATTTTATTTGATTTATATAATTTTACAGTATTATACGATATATTATACTAGAATATATGTTGTTGCTGTTTTAGTACTATTTGCAGTTGTGTTAAATCAAATAGTACGTTAAACAAAGTAATTTAAGATGCAACTTTATTTCCATATTATTTATAAAATCACAAAAATGTATAAGTTCATGTGAGAAGTGATAATTAATCTTTAGTTTCTTTTCTTCATACATACACATATTATACATACACATCATAAGTACACAGTTCATGAATTACTTCATACTTTACTTCTACTACTTCATCTTAATGTGATATAAAAAATTACTTCTAAACAATATTAATATGAATTCACGTCGTGCTTGATTCTGTGCGTTGAAAACAGTTTATCTGCCTCAGACATACATTCTTGTCTTCTTGCTTACACTCTTTCCATCGTCATAAGTTGTTTGTTTTTCAACGTGTGATCAGTACATGTACTACTCGTCAACTGCATGTCACAAGCTGATGTTCGTTGTTTCTTCTTTCGCTCCTTTGCTTAAGTCTTCTTTTGCTTAAGTCATCAAAGGCTATAATGGAATCCTCAACGAACTAATACTTTTCACTGCAAAAGCGATGTACTGTCACTGATCAGACTAAAATAAACATCTAAATATGTCACATTTAATGTGCAACTATATTGTTTAATGTAAGTACATATCATATGTGTAATTTATATGTTTGTCTATTACTCTTGAATTTTTACTTTACTAAAAAATACGAGTGCACGTTGGTTGTGTAACTCGAGTAGCGCTGGCTTGTGGTGAACAAAAAAGGTGACAACGAGATAAAAACTAAAAATCTATGTTTTAAACGTCATTTTATATACATTTTTCTATGACACCTTTCCCTTTTTATCCGGAATCACGCCCGTTTTTATCCAGAGATTTTCACCGTCGAATTTCCATAATTTGCCATATTTTTACAAGCAATGGACGATGAAAGGAAAATCAAGAGCTGGCAATGATATTCACCTCAAACTGTGCGCTATATTCTTTCATTATCATAGCCAAAACTGTTCACATAAACAATTTATGATCATCAACTGTTACCGTTGTTCTATCGTGGGAAAAGCAACATTAAACTCACATCAAAATTCTTTGTCGTCTCAGCAACATTTACATCGACGCTTGATTAAGTTTCTGGATTTTGTCGTAAATCTCGCGTGTCTGTGTATCGACGCGCACGCATAAATCATTGCTACTGATCACACTCATTGAATCTTTATTTTGGTCAACTTACACTGTAGACGTATCAGACAGCTTTTTGTCTATTCTTGCCTCACGTATCGTCAGCAAAATACCTTTTGTGGAAGCAAGAGTTTCTCATGCCTCGAAAATCGTTCAATTTCGACATCTTAATGTTTCCATCTTATTTCTCGCATACCTGACTTCAAACGTTGCACAATGCACACTTGCAATTTAAATAGATATTCACACATTCAATATGTGAGACAACCGAGTGTCGTACATAATTTCAAATAATGAGCTACTTTAAATGAAACATTTCTCAAAGACATGCTCCATGAAATAAATAAAAACAGTAATTTGAAATAAATTGTGCGCAGTGAATTGGCCGATAGAAATGCGAAAAGTAATCAACCCAGTACTATCACTACAGCATTGACACTGGATGTAATTGTTGTCATGCAAAGTACGACTGATTACATATTACTCAGTCTATTCCTGGAATTTAGAAGTGTATAAACTTTTCGGAGCTGTTCACATCTTTCAAGGAAAAATTGTGCACTCTTTGGATAATGAGAATTGCCTGCCAACTTGCCTTTAAATGGTATCTGTGTTCCTATGCCAATTTACGCCACTCTGTGCCTCTGTTCACGTTCATGGTAGCAAACGACGATGGCTCTTGTTCGTCTTGTCTGTGATGGCCGCTTGTTCATAATTTGTGGTTGTTGATCATCAAGCAAAACCTCATCGATCATATGTTATTTCGTATATATAGTATACATACAAAGCTATGTTCCATAATGTTTTATGAAGTTACATGAAAATACGATTGTAGTAGTGCAGTGTGTGATTATATTCGGATGGTAACTTTCAAAGATCGGTATGTCTTTAAAAAACTCTTTCTTCTCTTTCATACGCAAATGCTAATTAAACCGTGCTCACTCATGCGTTCGCTCGGTCGAAACGCGATACGATCGACCCACCAAATCTGACCAACCAACCACCACCGACCTCCGTGAAATCATGGACCATCGTGTCCCAATGGTACGACCGATAGAGTGCGTAGTCCCAACAATTACTGTGTGGCAGTGCGAGCCTGTGTCTCCGAGGACCGCTAATTCGGCCTCCTTCCCTCTACCGCACGCCACACCACCCCGATAGATAACACTGGCAAGCCACTGTCAACCAACGTTACGACCAACCGGTAAGACACTCTTTTTCTCAGTCTGCACATGTCTATTTCTTCTTTTGTTCTACCATTCACCACTACTGTCTCTTCCATGTGTTCCTTTGTGTCTGAAGAATTGTGTACATACGTGTGTTTATTTGGTTATCTACATACGTTTCCCTCTCTCTCTATATATATATATAAATATATATTTATATTTAATTTTATTTATATATAAATATAAATTTTTATATATATATATATATATAGGAGCATTTATTACAGATGTTTAAAAATAATCATAATAATGAATATTTTTTTTGACCGCCGTATATCCTGCTTTTCCCTCTTTCTCGCTCTCCTCCTTGTCTCCTACTGTCTCTCTCCACCCTCTCAAATTTCCTTTCTCTCTTGTACAACACTATTTGTTCCATAATTGTGTATTTATTTCGTATAACTATACATTTATAAACGTACATATACCTGGCATGTATTTATTACGTGATTTTCTTTTATATTTTTCTACATAATGAAGTAAAAATATGTTTTTGTCAATTTTGATTATTGTTCTATACAATATGTTCTCGCATAAAATGTATTTAAATTGCTTAATTCATTGATAAACATTTCTCGTAGCGTTATTATATATTCAATTTTAATTAATCTTTGTTCTTAATAACGTTATGTTGCGTTCATAATTAATGCTGCAAAAATGTATGTATTTAAATGTAGTTCACGCAAAAAAATTAAAACATGTTTATAAAAACAATAAAAGGTGTGTTTGAAGCAATTCATGTTTCTAGATAATTAAAAGGAAGAAGGAATAATACAATTTGTTTTCCGTAATAATTATAATAATAATAACATTTTGTCTTTATAGAAAATATTAGAAATTTAAAAGTTAGTATAATGAAAGAGTAATAGTAAGTAGTACAAGTAATAGTAAAAATAGTAAATTAAAAATAATTATTGAAAAGGAAGTCTCAATATTGATGTTACAATATCTCTAAAATATCTATGTAATCTTTCTCTCTCTCTCTCTCTATATATATATATATATATATATACTCCCATTTTATTTTAAATATTTGTTATTAACTATGAAATACCATCAGAGCCTTCGAATTGAACTGTATCAAACAGATCACTTAAATATTTTTTCTGCAAAAGATATATTTAGATTATTAAAGAGAAAGATGTTTAAATATAGAAAACAGAAGTATATGAAGTGTGCTAAAAATAGTAACATTACATGAAAATTAAAGGCAATTTTTTAGAAAGAAATGTTTTTCTTTACATAGTATTTCATATATTATTATTTTTTTCGTTAGAGAAAGTTGTCCTATTCCATCAAAATAAAAGGTTAATACGTATTTGTCCATTTTTCCTGCCGAAATAAAAAGAAGTGCTGTTATACTAAACTATTCACTGATAAAAATTTTATATCAAAATACATTATTATTTTCTAATAAATAGATTATGTACTGACATATGTTTATAATATACATAAATTATTTAACTTGCAAATTTTTATGGAAAAAGACAGTTACATATTTTCAGCATAAAATTACATCGAAATATTTTAAAAGTAATTACAACTACGTGTACTTAAAACGTAATTACTAAATGAACATAATAAATATAATTTACGCATATTATATTTTTTTCTGAAATAAAATTTTCATTTTAAGGAGTATAATAAAGATTTGTCTTTTACAATTCAAGTCACTGATTTAGTTCTAAACATGTCAAATATTAAAATTCATTGCAAGGTATTATTTGTAAGAACTATTTTTCTTTAATTTATTAGTATAGTATTTTATTATTAAATAGGTACTATAGATGCAAAAAGCAAATTTACTGTAATTTTCTTGTCCTTAATTTTCTTTGCATATGATTGAAAGTGAATTCTCACTATGCTAGTAAAAATAATAACATATAATATGCAATTTCTCTCAGTGTACTCTGTTGTAAGTATTACAATGGCGATTTACATTTTTACCAAGTATCTATCAACTGTTTTTTATTCTATATCAGCCAATTTTCTCATATTTAAATTACTATTTCGTTGTGATGCTTTCAATGTTTAAAATTGTGCTGATGATGGCTTATTGTACAATGAAGACGTTTTAACAGATTCTGCATATACCATACAAGTATTTTCCAAAGTTATCGTAGTTTAGTTCACATTTAGGCTTTTAGAATGTGATATTGCTGCGATTTATTACACTACGAACGTTATTGCTGTTAATACTGCTATTATTATTACTTACATGAAAATACATATGATATAGGAAAAACAAGCACTGCAGAATAGTAGAAGTAAGAAGGAAATAAAAATTATATACAACCATGATACACACACATTTTTACAGATATAAAAATAATATAAATTTCAAAGAATGGTATGTATAAATTAAATATATATTTGTGATACGTATTGTGTATTGTGGTAATTAAACTGCTACTTGCGTTAAGTATAACTTTATGGACATCTCCTCTGTATGAAATAATTATTTTAAAACATTTGTGCTTCTATTAACACTACCTGTTAGATGAACTGAATTGTTGTAAGTGATTAAATGTAAAATTTAATTTAACAGTTGTTATTGTTCTGTTGCCAAAAAAATTCTATCATTCTTTACTTTACATAAACTTATCGGAAAGTGTAACTGTCTTAGCTGTTCTTCGTAACTGAGTAACCATAATATAGTTGAAATAAGAGTAATACCACATAATTATTAAGAAGAGTCCCGACTTGCTCACGCATAATACTGCGAACTAACGATTCCCAATTACAATTACCGAAATAAATTACTCTTCACAAAATGTTTCAGAACATAATTTACGTAATTTACGTAGTTCGCACTGTAATTTTTATTCTTAATTACATTTTGTACATGTTAGTCTATGAAGAAACATAAAAGTGGTTCTTCTTGTTTTTTGAGTGATTGTTATTTATTTACAATCCTTTAATATGTGAAGATTTGTTTTTGTATACGTACACAAGTCTCGAGCGCAACAAGTTAAAATTCATATTTTTCAATTATCTTTCATTTTAAAATTTAATTAAGCTGCGTGACAGAATACTTTACTAAGATGATAATACAATGATACGATGGTATAATAGTAGTGATAAATGGTTTTAATAAGTTAACTGTCACACATACGTACACATACATATATACCGTTTGGCTTGGCTTTAATAACATCAGTTGCCGTAATGTAAATAATTTTTCATGCTGTACATCTACATGCGTGTAAAACTTACAAGCCATTTCTTATGGTTAAAATGTTGAAGGAAGTTTTTATGTTCATTTGTTCTAACCATGAGTCATGGTTGATGTATCCTAACAATAATTTTTCATACAAACTGCAGCCATCAGAGTTTTAGAGATGACATATTTGAATAATAAGCATAAGTGTCTGTAATGTTTCATGAGAAATTATTGTTGAGATTAGGTTTTATTGGATGTGTAATGCAGATTTTCTGCGAAATCAAAAATGATGAAGTGATTATTACATTCAAATTATAAATCGCAGGGCGCGGTGAGCGCAAAGGTAGTGTTATGGAAATACCAAGAAAATACGACCGTAATAGTGAATCGGATGAAGAAGATAAATGGAGGTAATATGTACAGTTTCACCTACCGTGTGCATGATGTTTGTTTAAAATAAAGCACTGTAATGAATTTCTCAGTAATTAAAAATATGATTATAATCACTCCAATAACAAAATTACTTTGTAACTTTATGACATTTATTTAAATGTCAAAATGTATAGTCTTAATATTTTGTCATTTTTTAAATAATCCGTAAAAATTATTAGTTTTTTCAATATATAGCACTTAGATGATACATCTCGATAATAAAACTTCAAATCGTAAACGGTGGATTATTAGATACTATATAGTCAAAACCAATGTTTCCATTCATATTTCC